>QOVD01000465.1:0-14161 GCA_003521225.1 Tuber microsphaerosporum | reverse complement strand
CCTACCCGCCCTCCTGTCACCCCTGCTGGCGCATGGCCACCTCTCTGGCTCCCTCAAGGAGGCCGACGGTGTGATACTAGAAAAGCCTGGCAAGGCTTCCTACGAATCCCCGGCCTCTTTCCGAGTAATTGTTCTGCTCAACGCCTTTTCCAAAATCCTCGAAAGGATTGTATGCTCGAGACTCGGCAAACTGGCCCGGTCCCTCGGCCTTACGCACAGGGATCAATGCGGATCCCTTCCTGCCATTTGCACGTTTGATGCTGCCGCTACCCTCGCCCACCAAGTCCGGGCATTGCAAGCTAACCGCCGTTACAAAGCCTCCACCCTTTTCTTGGAAATCAAGGGGGGTTTCGACAATGTCGACTCCGCTGTCCTCTCCTCTAGACTCCAGTCTCTCGGTACCCCTATCTATCTGGTGAAATGGGTGTCGTCTTTCCTCTATGGGAGGCATTGTCGCCTCCTCTTCCAGGGATCCCCTCGGACGTCCCTTCCGGTCTCAGTCGGTACCCCCCAAGGGTCACCCCTCTCGCCCCTTCTTTCCTAATTTATGTTTCTTCAATGCATCTTTCCATTCCTCGGGGTCTGGTCCTCTCGTACGTGGACGATTTCGCCATCACTGTCTCCTCCCCCTCATATGGGGAAAACGCTTCCCTCCTGGCTGGCCACTACCGGACACTTTCCGGCATAGGAGCAAAGCTAGGTGTCCCCTTCTCAGTTCCCAAAACCGAACTCATCCATTGGCGCACCCCGTTGCAAAGGGGCCCCGTTTCCCAGACCCCGGTGATCCTCGACGAGCACCCCTTTCGCCCGGCGACCTCCCTAAAGTGGCTGGGCTATTGGTTCACGCCCACCCTGTCCACATCTCCCCACTTCAACAAGAGTCTCTCCCTGGCGAAAGGTGCCTTTGCAGTAATCCGCTCATTAGGCTCCCCCGCCAAAGGCATTCCGCCTTTCCTCACTCATCGCCTTGCTATGGCGGTCATTCGCCCAGTGCTCCTCTATGGGGCCGACCTCTTCTCTCCTGGCTCGAAGATGTTAGACAAGATGGAGGTGTTCTGGCGGCAAGTGCAGAGGTGGTCCACCTCGTGTTTCTCCTCCACCCCCACTGGTATCCTGTCAATCGAGGCAAGTCTTCCCCCCATCTCCCTCCTTGCCGCCCATCAGCGTCGACTTGCTGGCCTGCGTATCGCTTGTCTTCCCCCCTCTGCCAACCCCGCCACGGCAAGGTTACACCCCTCCTTCCCAAGCCTAGACGACTGGAGAGCCCCCTCATGTGCCCGCCAGTTCGCCACCAGGCTACCTCCAAACTATCTCCCGCTCAACTGGGCCACCGCACCAACCAGATGCAGAAGGCACCTCCCCCTTGACTCAATTGTTCACGAAGCCTTCGTGACACTCGACTCCCCCACATTCTTTCCTATTATCAGGACCGACCTCCTGGAGACCACTGTACTTCTCCCCGATCCCTTGCTGATGTCTAAGGCGAACAAACGCCTCAAGGTTCTCCTCACGCAATCCCTCCTCTCTCACTGGAGGACGAGGTTTGCCCCCCCTACCTATTATACCTTCGCCCCTTCCCTCTCGCCCCACCCCTTCCAGGGTCTCCCCCGCTTTGTCGCAGGGAGGATTCACCAGATGAGGTCTGGCAAGAGCTACCTCGTGGGACACCCCTCTTGGTACAACCACGACATTCCCACGCTATGCCCCCACTGCGGAGCTGGCGTGGAAGAATTTCAACACGCTGTCCTGTCCTGCCCCTTGAGATCAGAAGCGCGCTCCCTTTTCCTCCCTAGGGACCTGTCGCTGGAACCCCCATCGCCGCTATGGGATTCCGCCTCTCTCCTGAAAGGCCTGGCAGGCTACATCCTCCTTACCGCCACGGGCTTCCCCCGGACATGCCTCCTTATCCGGTCCCACCACCGCCGGTCGTCCCTTCTGTCACTCCTCAGCTGCCTCCGAATGAGGGCCCAAGACCTAGACTGTTCCCCTCCAGCAACCTTCTGGAAGGAATCACAGACACGAGAGCCAGGGCATTAATGATATGTAACGCTCCGGTGCTTCCCAAGTTGCAAATGGTTTTGGTGGTTACGAAAGCGTTGTAGTTTTTCTTGTTTGCCGTTAAGGATTGGTTTTTGGCTGTATACTTGTTTTTGTTACGTTTATCAAGCGCGTATGGGTTCAACGCAATGGAGGAATAGTTTTGTTTTGGGTTTTACTTTTATTGTTTTTTGTTGCGTGATTGTGGGTTTTGTTTTGGCCATATCTGATGATGCATGTCATTTCTTGTACCTTAAAACAACGAATATATGATATAAAAAAAAAAACAAAAAAAAAAAAAAAAAACCGTCGAGTAGTTAGCACGAACGATCTCCACTCCACCTGCGGTGATTGAAATCTCAACACCATGAGAAATCATCGTCAACTCCATCCACCTCCCTCTCCCCTCTGCTGATGGCCTCGTTGCCTAGGAAGGTGACGCGTCCTCATCCCTCTCCCCTCTGTTCCCCTTCTGATGGCATCGCTCTCGGGCAGTCTTTGTCTAGGGGGTTCAGGGTTACTCTCTCTACCCTTCCCCGCTTTCGCTTCGCTGCCCTCGCTTACCGTTTGCACAGGGTCGGCAGCCCCTTGCCCGTCAATGGCCTTCTGCAGTTTCGGGTTATCGGTGAAGTAGTGGCCCCGGTGGCTCAGCTCCCTGGTATTGCACTCTCTCCTGGGAACTCGGTTTGGTACAGTCGGCATCGTCGAAAAACTGTGATCTTGTTTCGGTCGGTCGGTCTCGCACTTCTTGATTGGGTCTACCCCTCCGCCCCCTCGTCTCTCGCCTCTTCTCCTGGTCGTTCGTCCCGTGGCCCGGTTACAGCCCCCCCCTCGTTTGCCAACCGCCTTTTGGTGGTCGCGCTATCACCACCTGGCTGGCACCCTACTGCTATTCTTTTCTGGTTGTTTTCCGGAGGGTTAGATTGATTCGCTTACGCCACACGGTCCCGAGTTTCTTCGATTGCGTCGTCCCTCCCACGGTCTATCTATAGCCAGGCTTCCGTAGCTTCGCATGAGTGCGTTTACCGGTTTTTCCGGGGCATCAAGGTTCCGGCTCCGTATGTGTCCCAAGTTACGTGGACCGATGGGGAAAGCTGGTGGGGTATGTTGGGTTGGACAGTAGTACACTTTTGGGTTTCTCTTTGGGGTCTCACTGTCGTTTGGTTTCTTTCTTTCTGCTCGTCTGTGGAGGTCTTTGTCGGAGCTCAGGCCGGTATTTGCTTTCTGTAGTTTTCTACCCATAGCACCGGGCATGTATGTGGGTTTCCGCTCTTGTCGGGCAGGGTCAGAGGGATTTTAGCGGAAGGGTGATACGGGATGGACTGTGGGTTTGGAAGCACACCGGGTCTTTGGGGTCATAGCCGCTGCTGCACACCCTTTTTGTTCCGTAGCAGGTCTTGTACTGTAAGCCTTTAAACGAAAATAAAAGAGTGATATAAAAAATAAAAATAAAAAAATAAAAAAAATAAAAAAAAAACAGTCGAGTAGTTAGGCACGAACGATCTCCTCTACACCTCCGGCGATTGAAATCTCAAGACCATGAGAAATTATCGTCAACTCCACCCTCTCCCTCTCCTCTCCCATGATGGCCTCGTTGCCTAGGAGGATGACGACACTACCTTCTTCCTCTTTTATTATGGCCTCGCCTTGAGAAAGCATTGTCCAAGAAGTTGTTTGAAGGCTCTTCTCACCCACCGCCTCGTCCCACGATCGCAAGCCTCGCTTGGCGGTCGCCCCGGTCGGCTTTACTTCTTTCTACGTTTGCGGTCGGCGTTACGGTGTCCGGACCTTGGCGAAAGTAGGCCCTTGGTTCTATGGCTTGTCCCTCGCTGGGGAAAGCTTCGGTCAGTAACATCACGGTGCTCGCTGTCGTCCTCTCGGTCCGAAATCGCTCGAGCATCGCCTGTTTGTCGGTTGTTTCTAGCGAGTTGTTTGCCTTCCACCCCCTCTCCTCTTCCGGTCACTTCGTCCCATGGTCCGGTTACAGCCACCCCCTTGTCCCGCCCTCGCCCTCGCTTACACGATCGGCTTGGATCATTCTTTCGGCTGGCATCCTCTCTGCCTGGTGGCTCCACTCGCCTCCGCGGCTACCCACGGTCGCATTCCTCGGTTACGACTGTTCATGGTATTGCACCGCCTCCTTGAATGACTTTCAACCTTGGTACGATGTAATTTCTGCTGGCCTCTTTCGTGTTATGATTGCCCCTCGTTTTCGCCACAAGGGTGACGGCCGGCCCCTTTCTCGAATCGTTAGTGTAGTGTCTGCTCTATGTCTCGGTTGGGTTTTCTTTCTCATGGGTTCTTCTTGTTTGTCTTTCCTTTCATTTGTATTTCCTAGACGTTTCGCTCCTTGTTTCGCTGCGGAGGCAGTGTTCTTTTTGTCAGGGGGTAGGAGTTCATGGCGAGTGGGTTTCCTCTTGTTTCCTGCTTGTAGGGTTTTGGGGATCTACTTTGTCGTCCCCTCCGGCCAGCCGGCATTCTTTTTCTCTCTTGTCTACAGGATCGTGCGGTTGGGCCCAGAACAGAGGGTCTTGGGATGATGGCTTTTTCCACTGGTGCCATGTTGGATCGGGGTTTTTTCTTGGCCATATCTGATGATGCATGCCTGTTTTGTACCTAGTAGTTGTACAACAAATGCAAGTTGATATAAAAAGAAAAAAAAAAAGAAAAAAAAAAGAAAAAAACCGTCGACTAGTTAGGCACGAACCATCTCCTCTACACCTCCGGTGATTGAAATCTCAATACCATGGGAAATAATCATCAACTACCCTCCTCCCTCTCCCCTCTTCTGCTGGCCTAGCTGCGTAGGAGGGTGACGCTACATCCCCCCTCTCCCCTCTGTTCCCCTCCTGATGACCTTGCTCTCGGGCAGTCTTTGTCTAGGGGGTTCACGGTCGCTCCTCTCTCCTTCCCCGCTTTCCCTTCGCTGCCCTTTCTTAGCGTTTGCACGGTCGGCAACCCTTCTTTCTACAGTTACGGTTGGCGTTGCGGTGTCCGGACTCCCTACGGAAGTACCTCTTCGTCTCGCGATCTTGTACCCTTGATGGGGAACATTTCTGTCAGTAACATCTCGGTCTCGTCTTTCGTTTCGATTTCGGATAACGTTCGGCTATGGCCTGCTAGTCTTCTGTTTCTCGCGATTTGGCTACCCTTCCTCCCCCTTCCTGGTCTCGTCCGGTTGCTCTATTATAGCTACACACCTCCCCTGGCTGGCACCCTACTGCCTACCCCTTATCCTCCCCCGCAGCCTCCTTCACGGTCGCAGCCCTCGGCTAAGCTCAGGCATGGTATTGCACTGTCTCCCTGCTCGATGTCGGATCCTTGGGTTGGAGTAATGCTTGCTGACGCCTATATTCGGGCACTTGGTGGCCCCTCGGCCAGGACGCTTAGCCCGGAGGCTACGATTGTTCCGTTGTGTTGGGGCTTTCTCTGTGTTGGACAACCAATTGTTTCCATTGTTGACGAGGAGATTACGGCCTAGGTTTTCCTGTTGTTCCATTCTCATAGGGTTTTGGGCGTTTACTTAGTTGCCCGTTTAGCCGGCTTTGTAATTCTCTATTGTTCACGGGACTGTGCGGTTGGGCCCACACCAGAGGGTCTTGGGATGATGGCTTTTTCCTAGGAGCCGGGGAGGATGTTGGGGTTTTTCTTCGCCATAGCTAGTTGCTGCATGTGTGGTTGTACCCATAGAAAATAATGCAAAACTGATATAAAAACAAAAAAAAAAAAAAAGAAGAAACTGTCGAGTAGTTAGGCTTGTAGGGTTTTGGGGATTTACTTTGTCGTCTGCTTCGGCCAGCTGATGTTGTTCTTCTCTCTTGTCTACGTGATCGTGCGGTAGGGCTCATACCAGATGGTCTTGGGGTGATGGCTTTCCCGCAGGCACCAGGTTGGATTGTTTGATGTTTTTGTTGGCCATATCTGATGATGCATGCTGTCTTTTGTACCTCGGTAGTTGTAAAACAATAGTATATGATATAAAAAAAAAAAAAAAAGAAAAAAAAAAAAAAAACGGTCGTGTAGTTAGTCACGAACAATCTCCTCTCCACCTCCGGCGATTGAAATCTCAACACCATGAGAAATCATCGTCAACTCCATCCACCTCCCTCTCCCCCCTCTAATGGTCTCGCTGCCTATGGGGTGATGACACTACCCTCTTCTTCTTTTATTATGGCCTCGCCTTGAGAAAGCGTTGTCCTAGAAGTTGTTTGAAGGCTCATCTCACGCACCCCCTCGCCCCGCGGTCTCAAGCCTCGCTTAGCGATCGTCCCGGTCGGCTTTACTCCTTTCTACGTTTACGGTCGGTGTTACTGTGTCCGGACCTTGGTGAACTTACGCCCTTGGTTCTATGGCTTATCCCTCGCTGGGGAAAGCTTCAGTCAGTAACTTCGCGGTACCCGCTATGGTCCTCTCGGTCTGAAATCACTCGAGCATGGCCTGTTTGTCGATTGTTTCTAGCGAGTTGTTTGCCTTCCACCCCCACTCCCCGTCCCATCGTCTCGTCCCGTGGCCCGGTTACAGCCACCCCCTTGTCCCTCCCTCGCCTTCGCTTACACGGTCAGCATGGATCATTCTTTCGGCTGGCATCCCCTCTTCCTGGTGGCTCCACTCGCCCCCCGAGGCTGCCCATGGTCGCATTCCTCGGTTACGACTGTTCATTGTATTGCACCGCCTCCTTGAACGACTTTAAAGCCTTGGACGATGTAATTGTCTTACCCGTTTCTTTCGTGTTATAATTGCTCCCGTATACTGATGGGTGATGGCCGGCCCCCTTTTGAGATCCTTAGTGTAGTGTTTACTCTATGTCTTGTTTGGGTTTTCTTCTCATGGGTTCCCCTTGTTTGTGTTTCCTTTTGTTTGTATTGGTTACACCTTTCGCTCCTTGTTTTGCTGCGTATGCAGTGTTCTTTTTGTCAGGGGGTAGGAGTTTATGGCAAGTGGTTTTCCTGTTGTTTCCTGCTTGTAGGGTTTTGGGGATTTACTTTCTCATCCGCTTCGGCCAGCCGATGTTGTTTTTCTCTCTTGTCTGCGAGATCATGCGGTTGGGCCCACACCAGAGGGTCTTGGGATGATGGCTTTTTCCACTGGCGCCAGGTCGGATCGGGGTTTTTTTTTGGCCATATCTGATGATGCAGCCTGTTTTGTGCCCGGTAGTTGTAAACAAATGCAAATTGATATAAAAAAAAAAAAAAAAAAAACCTTCGAGTAGTTAGTTCCTCACGCAACCATCTAAGTACTTTCTTATACTATCAATTCAAGTTATCTTTACTATCACAATTCCTGGCGAATAAAGAGAAGTGTCTCTTAGCGAGTTCCTGCTACACGATAGGAGCAAGAGTGTTCGGCTATCAAAGTAGTGTACGAAGATCTAGGAAGTTGTTACCTGCTGCAAGTATCGTCCGGAAGGAAGGATCGTTACATTTGGTTGCGTCTCATCGCGGCACCTAACAAACAGACAAGACGTCGGAACAACATGAAGACCCACTAGCAGAAGCATTATTCGACACAGATACCTTAGGAGAAGCACTTCAACAATCAGTTGGAACATCAAGGGCCGGAAGCCCAGTATCACCGGAACCAGGATCCCCAGCAGGGTCTGAAGGAACAGCATCACCAACCATCACAAGAAGAAACACCATGTCAGCACCAGCGGCACTCAGTGGTACGCGCAACCCCCCGGCAGACGGCCCTACGACGGCAATCCAATTGGCAGGATTCACTCAAGAATAACTACGACAAATTATCCAAATGGCACAAGGTGGGGGAGGATACTCGAGACTGAAGGTCAAGCCACCACCCGAGTTCAAAGGAGAATGGGAGACACTACGGACATTCATAGCACAATGCAATTTGTACTATGAGGCGACGGGCATCATCATCGACACGGAGAAGGTGACATACGCAAAGTCACTATTAAGAGGAGCAGCGGCAAAGTGGATCACACCATACGCGGAAGCAAGGAAAACAGCAAGCTGGGAAACCTGGGGCCAATTTACCGTTGCGCTCCGAAGACAATTTGCTGACGTCGACGCACAGAATGCAGCAAGAACCAAGATCGAGGGCATGGTTCAAGGGAAGCGAAACATAACCGACTACTGGAACGAATTTCGATTGACAGCAGATGAAGCGGACTACGACGACCAATCAATGCAACGAATATTCCTCAAAGGAATCAACCGGACCCTACAAGAGGCATGGGGACAGGACAATTACGAAGCGGACGACGTCGAAGACCTGGCCAATTGGGCCATCAGAAAGGAAAATCGCATCAGCTTCGTCAACAGCATACAACAAAAAAGCACGCCAACCCGCATGATATAAGTACCAAGAAACCAGGATGGCACATTTAGGCCAGCCATTAAGATCAAAGAGGAGACCCTATGGACCTCGATGCGACCAGAAGACAACCCAACTGGAGGTTACCCAACAACGAATTCAGAAGAAGACTGAGAGAGCAGTTATGCCACAAATGCGGAAAACCAAATCATCCAGCAAAGGATTGCAACAATGCAAGGGACGGACGGGACTATACTAGTCAACAAAGGAATGGAGAATCTCAATGAAGGGCACCATGGGCAGCCAAATCAAGGCTCCGAGAAATAGAAGTGGAATGAGAACCTGAACCGTCGGGAAACGAAGACAGTCCCCAGTAAGAGATGGTCTGAGGGACCGACCCGAACGGAAACCCATCATTTTGGCAAATTACTACGCGGCACTCAACTACACGGAAACACTTGAAAACGAGAACGATCATATTATGGTGAAGGTCAGACTTCACGGAAAAAAGGAAACAGTTACGATCAACACAATGATCGACTCGGGAGCAACAGAACTCTTTATCGACAAGGGGATATGCAAGAAGCACGGGATCCCGACAACACGAGTTCAGAAACTGAGAGAAATTTACATAGCGGACAGGAAGCAAAGTAGCATGGGGCCAGTCACCCATGTTGTGAAAGTACCTATGAACATCAATAGCCATAGGGAATTAGCAACTCTCCAAGTGGCGAATTTGCAAAACCATGAGGTCATCTTGGGAATGCCATGGTTACGAACGCATAATCCCACTATCGAATGGAACGATAAGAAGATTACTTTCAACAGCGAACAATGCACAACATGGTGTCTGAATAGTCCACCTGTTGCGTACGCGTTACCAGAAACTGAAGCCCTGGAAGAAAACTTGATCACCAAGTTATCTGAAGTCCAGGCCAGCATTGACAAGCGTGTCGAGGTCAAACGATTGACAAACTAAGCGAGAATGCCTACGAAGGGATCAGTTAAGGCAGCAGGGAGCGACCTGTACGGAATTGAGAATGTCAGCATACCAGCCCAGGGGCAGGTAACGATCGGAACTGGAATAGCCATCAGGCTACCTCACAACACTTATGGACGAATAGCTCCGCGCAGTGGTCTCGCAGTCAGGCATAGACTCAGCACCAATGCGGGAGTTATAGACGCCGATTATACCGGTGAAGTGAAGGTAGTAATGGTCAACCAAGGAACTACCGAATACACAGTAAGGAAAGGAGATCGAATCGCACAGTTGATTATCGAAAAAATCAACGAAGGAGAGCTATACGAAGTAGCTTCACTGGACGAAACCGCGAGAAGTGACCAGGGATTCGGCAGTACGGAAACCAAGAAAGACACTAGTCAGAAAGCTAGTAGGTCAAAACCAAAGATCGAGATCAGCGAAATCTCGGCTAAAGCATTCGGCCACTTCTACCGGAGGGGAGAAACCACCGGGATCATCAAAAGGAGCTGGATCGAAAACGAAATGAGACTAGAAGCAGTCAACATCAGTACGGAATTGGCTATCAGGAACAAAAAAGCCAACGAACAAAAGGAACTAGAAGAAATAGTCCCAAAGGAATATCATTACCTAATGGACGTTTTTGAAAAAGAAGAAAAAACTGGACTACCGCCACACCGACCAGGAGTTGACCTGGAAATCAACCTGAAAGAAGGAGAGAAAGTCCCGACAAAGAAGATATATCCATTATGCGCGGACGAGCTGAACGAATTGCGAGGATATATCAATCAAAATTTAGGAAGAGGATGGATACGAGAAGTAAGGACGGACCTAGCGTCGCCCATACTATTCGTCAAGAAAAAGGATGGAAAGCTTCGGCTATGCGTGGATTACAGGGGACTTAACGAAGTTACCAAAAAAGACCGGTATCCACTACCACTCATCAGCGAAGCACTAGATCAGCTCAATACCGCCAAATACTTTACGAACCTCGATATCAAGGATGCCTACCACAACGTTAGAATCAAGGAAGGCGATGAAGGGAAAACAACATTCTCAAGCAAATTGGGGACATACGAATACTTGGTAATGCCCTTTGGGCTAACCAACGCACCAGCGGCTTTCCAAAGATGGATCAACAATACGGTTGGGAGGTATATCGATATTTGCTGCATAGTATATCTGGACGATGTCTTAATATACTCGGACACTTTGGAACAACAGCGCAAGGATGTCGCCAATATCTTGGCAGACATATACGAATCAGGAATGAAGGTTAAAACTTCCAAATGCGAATTACACAAAAAAGAAGTGGAATACCTCGGATTTATCATCAACGAGAACGGCATCAAGACGGACCCCATCAAAACAAAAGCAATATGGGAATGGACAGCACCAACAAAAGTTAAGAAAGTACAATGCTTCCTCGGCTTTTGCAACTTATATCGAAGATTCATAGAAGGATTCAGCAGGACGAGCAAACCGTTATACCGGCTTACCGAAAAAGCCGTCAAATGGGAATGGGGAGATGTTGAACAAGCAGCATTCGAAGAACTACAAAGGAAACTCACCACATCACCGGTCCTAGTCCATTATGACCCCGACAGACCAAGAATGATCGAAACAGACGCAACGAAATACGTCTGTTCAGGGATATTATCCCAACAAGGACCAGACGGAATATGGAGACCAATCGCATTCCGATCAAAAACGATGAAAGACGCCGAAATCAATTACGACGTCCACGACAAGGAATTATTAGCGGTCATACAAGCCCTAGAGGAATGGAGAAGATACGTCAAAGGATGTCGACATACAGTACGAGTCATGACGGACCACAAGAACCTGGTTACCTTAATGACATCAAAACACCTCAGCGACCGGCAAAAACGATGGGAACTACGAATACGTCAGTTCGACTTCAAGATATAATACCAACCAGGGAAAGAAAACGGAAAGGCCGATGCACTCACCCGAAGAGCTGGAGACCTACCGACGGCAGGAGACCCAAGGCTCATCAACACCCCTCAAATACTACTTCCCAAGGAACAGTATTGGGAGGAAATCAAGGAACTGGAAGTAGTGGAATTCCAGGACATGGACAGAGGAAAAGTTCAGGAAGCAAGCAAAAAGGACGAATACATACGACAAATCAAGGAAGCATTGGACAAAGGAGAAAAAGAGATGAAAGGGGTAGCACTCGGGCTATGCCAATGGAAGGACGAATACCTATGGTACCAAGGAAAGATATGGATACCATACGACAAAGGGCTGAAGACCACGCTTATCTACAATCATCACGATGTCCCACAGGCAGGGCACGGAGGAACGGCGAAAACTACCGAACTCATATGCCGCAAATACTATTGCCCAAATATGAGGGAAACGATCAAACGATATGTTAAGAATTGCGACACCTGTCAGCGAACAAAAGTGGTCCGACACGTACCCTACAGACTATTACAACCAAACGAGGCACCTGATCGACCATGGAAGTCAATAGCCATGGATTTCATCACAGATCTGCCAATATCGAACGATTATGACACCATTTTGGTAGTTATAGATCGTCTGACCAAAATGAGTCATTTTATACCATGCCGAAAGGATCTAGACGCACGGCAGTTCGCAAATCTATTTCTACGAGAAATAGTCCGATTACACGGAATTCCGCGAGATATCATCACAGATCGAGGCACACTATTCACATCAGAATTGTTGAAGGACACTACAATGAAAATGGGAATTGAACGACGACTCAGCAGGGCATTTCACCCGCAAACAGACGGGCAAACAGAACGGACCAATGCTATATTGGAGCAATATCTCCGAGCATACATCAACTACCAACAAGACGATTGGTATGAGGCATTATCACTGGCAGAATTTGCATACAACAACGGATACCAGGAAACAATCAAAACGATACCATTCTATGCAAATTACGGAATCAACCCCGAGTACAAAACAATCGGTCATCTGATGCAAACAAAAAAGATATCAACTGAAGATATGAGGGAATTACACGACACACTACGAAGCGAGATGGTAACGGCACAATTACGGCAAAAAGAATACTACGATCAACACGGAAAACCCGATCGGAATCTCAAATCAGGAGGTAGAGTCTGGTTGTAGCCACACAACATCAAGACCACGAGACCATCAAAGAAACAGGACTACAAGAAAATCGCGCCATTCAAGATAGTGGCAAAGCTTGGCAGCAGCGCTTATAAGCTGGCTCTACCACCCTCAATGAGAAGACACGACACCTTCCACATCTCACTTCTCGAACCATATGAAGACAACAGATTTCCTTCACAAAGCCAAACTCCTCCTCCGCCTATAGAGATAGACGGAGAAAACGAATACGAACTCGAAGAAATCATCGACTCTCGAGTACATCGAAACCACTTGCAATATCGAGCCAAGTGGACGGGATATTCACCAGAACACGACAAGACCTGGTACCCGGCAGAAAACTTCGAAAATGCCGAGCTCGCAGTTCAACGATTCCACTCCCGCTACCCAGAAAAACCAAGAATGGGTGGAAGTGGAGTACCCGCAACCGACCACCGCATCACTCAAGGCCGAAGAAGGATGGGGCGATTACGGCAATCCCAGCTTCGGCCCATTGTCGTCTACTAGCACCCCCTATTCTGGACCACCAGAATCCGAGCTGGACGCAGACCAACTCGAGGCAAAGCGGAACATGGAACGGAACGAGCATCTCAGCCTATCGTGGACGGGCTGTTATGACGACGAATGTCAAGTCCACATCAGCGAAAAAATTGGGAATTGGTTTCCAAAAGAGCCTCGAAGATACAGTGTCGACCTGACAACACCATACGCAACGCGGTACGAATCGACAGAGACACCTCCTCCTCCTCCTCCGTCCCAACCAAAGAAAACTCCGCGAAAGCATGCCGAAATATATCCTTGGGACATATGCTATGGGGACAATTATCAAGTCCATCAAATAGACAAGATCAAAGCGGGATATTATCCCGGACCAAAGGGGGCTCAGGGGCCGCTAAGCAGGAAGGATATGGGAATAAGAAAGAGGATAGAAGCCATGAGGACCCGGCTGGAGAGGGAGGAAGGCGAGATAGAGGAGGAAGAAAGAAGGGAAAGAGACGGAACCGGTCCTGATGTCGACAGCCTGCATAGACAAATCGAAGGGCTACTACGACGAAACGAACACCACGAAAACATGATACGACTACAAGACGAAACGATCCATAATCAGGAAAAAACTATTATGGACAAGACAAGGTCGCTCAAGGTCGGAAACGCAATGTTGGGAATGATGAGGACATCATGGAAGAACAAGGAAAGCATCAACAGACGACTGAAAAGGGAACTCAGGCATCTAGGAAACCAGTTGATGGAATTGGGGAAATAAGCATCAAGGGACCGATGCTAGGAGAGAAGGGAGCTAATGTCATACACCTGACTAAGCAGGGAATAGGGTTTCAAATGACCCATGGTATGCGTCATAGGTTTGTGATTTGTTTCACATGACTCGCACTCGCGAGGTCATCGTTATAATGATATTGGATTGATGTTTTTCAAATGACTACGATCGTGGTCATATGATATATGAACTTTCGCACATGACTCATATTACGAGTCATGGGTTTTACTCATGTGACGCAAATTGCGCACATGACTTGTTATTTGGAGCATGATTGGTTTAGGTATATTGCGCAGTGGACTTGTTGAAAGTCAGCTGATGGATTTCGCACATGACTCGCTACAAGTCATGAGGTCGTGTGACTCAAGGGTATGAGTCACCAGGGTTAGGGTTGTGGGAGGAATGCCTATATAAAGGGGCCGTGACCGTCGAGTAGTTAACGACAAACCGGG
>QOVD01000464.1:0-11964 GCA_003521225.1 Tuber microsphaerosporum | reverse complement strand
ACAGTGAGACCCTAAACGAGAAACCCAAAAGCATACTACTGTCCCCCCCAACATACCCCATCAGCTTTCCCTACGAAGGGGCCGTGCGCAACCTCAAAGCCGTAACAGGTACGGAGTGGAAGCGGCAGGCCGTAGACAGACGGTGAAGAGAACGACGCAATCGAAGAAACTCAGGGCCGTGTGGCGTAAGGGAATCAAACCAACCCTCCAGAAAACAAACAAGATAAGGATACCAGTAGGATGCCAGCCGGAAGAGGAGAGGCCGGCCGCAAGAGAGGCGGCCGACGGACGAGGGGGGGGCTGTAACTGAGCCACGGGACGAACGACCGAAGAGACGCGGAGAGCGGAGGGGTAGACCCAATTAAGAAGTGCGAGATTGACGGACTGAAACAAGATCACAGCTTTTCGACGATGCCGACTGTACCAAACAAAGATCAAGCCAGGAGAGAGTGCAATACCAGGGAGCAGAGCCACTGGGGCCACTACTTCACCGATAACCTGAACCTACAAAAGGCCATTTACAAGAAAGGGGTTGCAGAACGTGTGCGAACGCTAAGCGAGGGCAGCGAAGCGAAAGCGGGGCTGAGGAGGGAGAGTGACCGTGAACCCCCTAGACAAAGACTGCCAGAGAGCAATGCCATCAGGAGGGGAACAGAGGGGAGAGGGGAGATGTAGTGTCACCCTCCTAGGCAGCAAGGCCATCAGAAGAGGGGAGAGGGAGGTGGATGGAGTTGACGATGATTTCTCATGGTGTTGAGATTTCAATCGCTGGAGGTGGAGAGGAGATGGTTCGTGTGCTTGAACAAGAGGCACTTGTTAGCTTTTTATAGGGATAAGGATGGGGTTGGAACGGAGGTCGATATATCGATTAAGTTGCACTAGAGAACAGCAGTGGAAATTTGGCCCGGGGGTTTTGACCAAAATATCGGTCTTAAACTACCCGTCGGTACAGAGCAGGGGAGGGGAGGAGAAGTAAGTCTTGACGTATACTGAATGTGCGGTCAGTGATAGTAGAAGCTGGAGAATATTCTTCTTGGGCATTCGAGATTCAGGCAGGCTAAATATGGCATTGATAGGGCGGAAGATGAGCTATATAGCTGCTCCATCTCGTTTTGACTGCGATGACTTCCCACCGCTCATCAGATTTAACTCATTCACTCCTTCAACCCTTTTCATCTGGTGGCGCTGAGGAAAGTCTGCATTATCCACTCATTGGAGAACAGAATTGAACAAAGCCTGTGCATGTTCCCTTATGACAGGCAGGGTTCCGAATGGTAGGCTAGTCAAGCCTTAACTTAACTTCCCTACTCTTCATGGCTCAACAGAAGCACACCCGAGTCACAATTACTATTATTGTAATTATGTGTCATTAAGCTTGTGGAGGTTGATGGCTATGAAGCTAACTAATTCTTCACATTATGGTGAGTGCTTACTCGCTGGCCGTATACCCCCCCCCACGGGCCCAGCAAGCCTCCAGACAAACACTCAATCACTGAGGCACGGGAGAGTTGCATCCTTAACTGTTCCCCATGCTTTTATCCTCCTACTCTCCCTTGGATTCGCCGCTTTCCTCCTCTTCCTCATTACTTTCTTCCTCCAGCTAGCCTATCTAGCTTCTCCTTTCCTCTTCTCCTCTCACCCGCTTTGCCTTTTCTTCCTCTTCCTCTTCCTCTCTCTCTATGCTTCTTTTTCTCTTCACTACCGCACTCATTCTACCAGCATGCCCAGGTGGTATCCGATCGATCTTATCTTGGCGATCCGGGCCGAAGTCTTCCCGTTCTAGCAACAATTTCACCACTTCTTCATGTCCCTCCATAGAAGCACGCGCGAGTGGGGTTCGACCATTGAAATCTGGGCGATTGGGGTCAATATTTTCGCGTTCGAGTAGTAGCTTCACCGCACCTGTGTGCCCGTTCGCTGAAGCATGCCAGAGTGGGGTTCGATCATAGTCATCTGGGTGATTGGGATCGACATCTCCGTGCTCCAGTAGCAGCTTCATTACAGCTTCATGCCCACGCCCGGCAGCACACCGGAGTGGTGTTCGATTCTCGTTGTCAGGACAATTGGGGTCGACATCTCCGCGTTCTAGTAGCAATTTCACAACACCTGCATGCCCCTTCGCTGAGGCATGCCAGAGTGGGGTTTTTTCATCGTCATCTGAATAATTGGGGTTGATATCTCCGTGTCTCAGAATTAGCTTCACCACCCCTTCATGCCCATATATTGCAGCAAAGCCAAGTGGGCGTTGATTCCAGCTATTTGGTCGATTGGGGTCAACATCTTCCCGTTCTAGTAAAAGTTTAACGACTCCTTCGTGTCCTGCTGAGGCGGCGCAGTGCAATGGTGTTTTGGCTTTGGATGGCCTGTCAGGGTTGACATCGCTCCTTTGCAGCAGTAGTTTCACCACTCCTTCATGTCCCGTTGAGGCGGCGCAGGAAAGTGCTGTTCTGGCTTGTTTGCATGGTCTGTCAGGGCTGACATCGCTCCGTTGCAGTAGTAGCTTCACCACTTCTTCACACCCGTTTACCGCAGCCCAGTGGAGCGGATCGTCACCCCTTTTACCCGAACAACTGGGATCGACACCCCCCCGTTCTAGAAGTACTTCTACTACTCCCTCTTCTCCGATTCCAGCAGCCCATAGCAGTGGTGTCAGACCCTCGTTATCTTGGCAGTTGGGGTCAATACCTTTCCACTCCAATAGTGTCTTTACTACCCCCTCCCTTCCGAATGCGGCAGCCAACTGCAGTGCCGTCCAACCCTTGTTATCTGGGCGGTTTGGGTTAACGTCTTCGCGTTCTATTAGTAATTTCACCACCCGTTCATGTCCATTTCTAGCTGCACGGTGTAGGGGTGTTTCGCCATCCTCGCCCTGACTATTGGCATCAACATCTCCACGTTCCAGGAGTAGTCTTACTACTCCCTCATGTCCACCTGAAGCAGCCTCCGACAGTGCTGTAGAGCCATCTTCATCTGGAAGATCGGGATTGACATCTTCATATCCCAGTAGCAATTTGACCATCTCTTCCATTCCAAAACAAGCAGCGTACAAGATTGGTGTTCCACCTCGGATATCTGGGTAATTGGGCATAATATCTTCTCGTTCTAAAAGAAGCTTTGCTATTCCGACGTAGCCCCACCTGGCAGCGTACCAAAGTGGTGTTATGCCATTCACTGCCTTATGACTGTTGATATTCACGTTTTCTTGCTTTAGAAGCAGCTTCACTACGTGCTCATGCCCGTTACTAGCAGCACGCAGTAGTGGAGTTCCGTCTTGTGCGTCACGACTATCGGGGTCAACATTTTCTTGCTTCAATAGGAGCCTCACTACTCCTTCATGCCCATTTAGCGCCGCCCATGAGAGTGCAGTAGCACCTGCGCAATCTCGCTGATTGATCCCACAAGCCCCGCTACTGATCAGCCTAGCCGCTAATTCAGCGAGTCCGAAGAGAGATGCACAGTGCAACCCAGAGAGGAACACGAGACGATCAATTTTATCAAAATCGTCCCCAATATCATCCCCACGCCAGTATTGCCCAAAAAGCGATCTAGCGGATATGTGGTTCTCGTATCCGGTTAACAGCTCAAGGGCGAGGGACATCGCATGATCAGAGAATTCTCTCTTTGCGTGAGTTCCCCAATGCCTCGAAGAATATTTGAGAAATGGCATGCTTTGGTGATGTGGGTGGGGATAGGGCGGGAGCCTCTTGACCTGCCGCGAATTTAAATAAGTTAAGCAGGTTTCTGCAATTGTAGAGTGGGCTGCGGATAGGTCTGGATAACCGGCAAGATACTCTGAAGAGTATGGTGAATAAGTCGGACAGTAGATGCTTCCTTGTCAACCGTGATCAGGCCCTGGCAGTAGCCTAGCAACGTAGCTATAAGAGGAGCATTTCCAGGATTGAAATCCGCTGATCCTATCTCCACTGCCAAAGAGTGACAGAGCTCATCCACCTGTAACGGGCGTTCCGAATTGCAGACCCACATAAGGGTGGCCAACGCGAGTTCCGCCTTTTGATTGTCTTGAGCCTTTATTCGCTCCAATGTTGCATCATATGCGCCCCCTAACCCTACCCCACTATTCATTGACTTTAGCCTATTTGCCCTCCGAGCGATGGTTGTTTCGCCCAGGATTCCATCGATATGTAGGGAAACTAGTAGGAATCTATATTCAAAGAAGTCAGAATGTATCTCCAAGTAGCCCTCTCATTGCCTCCCCCTCTACATACGTTTCTGAGCTCGCTTCGGGAATGCTCTTTAGTATATCAGACTCCAATGTGGGGCTCATTATCTCCGGGGTTGTGTCATTCCGGAGTTTCTCTCGTAGATATATAAACACATCGCCTTCCGTAGGCTCTATCGATATGAAAACTACTGCCCTACCAAGCCACCTCTGTATTTCACACCGGACAGGAGGTCTTCCGGTCATAAATATGCGAGTATTCGGTGACCCCCGCAGAATCTGTCTTAGCGAATCAAGAACCACCACTCGATACTCGGGCGCGCATTCATCAAGGGCATCAATACATACAAACGTACGCACTGTTGTTGCGATGGCGTGGAACATATTCAAAATGCTGGAAATTTGTGGCCCCCGACCCCCAATGACTTTTTTTTGATTCTGAAACTCTCTGGATATTGCATCTGGAATCAGATCAAATCTGCCAACTAACTGTTTCACCAGAGAGCCTAGCATATTGATCGGCGACTGCTCCTTCCGTGTAGCATAGTCGAAGTAAAAACAGGTAACGGCAGTGTCTCGCTTCATAGCCTCGTCACATAACTTATCTATGACTAGTGAACTAAAATCGCTGCCGTCAGCATTTCTATCCTCTTCTTTCTCCTCAAAAATACCCTGTCTTACGTGATGTAGCTCTTTCCCACTCCCGGATTACCCTCACAGAATAAGGTCGCCCCATCAGACTCGTCCCCTCCATTATACCAGTTTCTGAATTCTCTGGTTTCCAACAGCCAGGACCCCACACTATCCATCCGTTGGGATCTGATGTCTTGATGCCGCACTCGGGGGTCTAAGGGAGACAGCCATGCGTATATTTCAGATCTATCGGCGGGAATATTGTTGATGATAGTAGACAGATTGAAAGAGTTCTTGTTGTGGGCGAAAATGTAAGACATTTTCCGTATTTCGCTGTCCGGAATTCGGTAGGGACCCTAAGGAAGTGGCAATGTGGTGATTGACTTTTTTCTGGCGACAGGTGATATTACTGCTCTCGAGGATGGTGTTGATGGGAAGCGGGGGTTGCTGCCTAGCTTCGTATTTCAGCCTAGTCCTGTTTAATCAGCTAATCCGAACTTCATATCTGAGGCTCTCACGGCCTAATCATTGCCCCGAATGTTTACAGAGGTGTAGCTTTAGGGAGTAATAAATAGTTACTTAAAGGGGGTAGAACAAGAATTAGGCCTTCCTCAGGCTGGGCACCCACCATGAAAAGTGACGGGATAGGCTCACCCTCCAGCAACTCTCAGTTTCAACTCAAATTTTCTTAGCCGCTCAACAAATAAGATATGGTGAGTAATTACATTCTTTTGCATTTGATTTTGATATTTTGTAAGGGAAATGCGGGGTATGGAAACAAAAAAGGTGGAAAATGCCGAGAATGGAAAATAGAAAATCTTTCTACCACAGCACAAGTGCGAGGCCACATAATTAGAAGGATTCCCATTGATGGATCGAGTAATGTATATACGGCCAAATAATTCGGAACAATACGTCCGGGGTGTGGCCAACATACTGGCAACAAGTTGGAGCCGGGGGACAAGATCATTTTCCCCAGTCTGCCCTCTTGTACTTTCTGTTATAATAGTAGCAAGGGGATTGAAGGAGTTCTTGTTGGAGGAAATTTGAGACATTTTCCGTATATCGCTACAGGGAATTCTACAGAGACACTCGAGAAGAAACAAAATGAGGATCGAATTTCGGTAACTGATAGTATTTCTGGATCCGAGCACCCGGTTGATGAAAAGTGGGGTTAGTTGCCCAGCCTCGTTGCTCAGCCGAGCCTTGTCCAACGGCATCGGAAATTCACATTTGAGGCTCCCACGGAGTCAGCTATTTGTAACCGCTTAGCTGGATGATTTTCTCCAGTCTATCCTCATATGCTGTACTGTAGAGACTAGAATAATTGAGGCATGTGCCGTCGCTAAGCTTTGCTTCCTCAATATGATACTCGTAAGGTCAGGCAATTTTTCGCTCTCCCCCACCCCGAAACTTGGCTCCGCCCTAGCTACATATTCAGCCCATCATCCAGAAAAGAGAATTTCTAACTACCTAGCAAACTGTTCAATGGTTCAAGCCGCTACGGTGCTTTCCCTATGCACGGGCCATACGGGTAAAATCTGTAGCCTTTTTGAATCTCAGTTAAGATGCGATCAATTGTTCTATAGGATCCTGCTTGAGCCCCTATGGCGGGGGATATGGTATGATAATCGATGACACTTAATTCTTCACGGCTCTTGGGAACACAAAAAGCGCCCGGCAAGAATGCGAAAATAAGCAGAAAATTGAATTTTCTTAAATACCGAAATTATGATACTAGTAACAACACTCTTACAAAGTACCTCCACCTCCGAACCAGGGTGTGAGGCGCTTCAGTATTTGTCAAAAGCTTGATTATCTAAGAAAATCTAATAGGAGCTGGGTAGGACTGAAATCACCCGACATAATCAGAGCAGAGGGGGAAGGCTGTGTCGGGGGTCTACCTAAAGATATGGTTGGCCGATGAGACAGAGATTGTATCATAAAGAGCTAGGAAACCGGGCTGCAAGATAGGTATTCAAACAGCAGTTCTCTAAGCCTTGTTCCCGGGTTTTTCCTTGCCTGACTCTGGGTCCGCGCGAATGGGAAAGTAAGTGGGTACGGAGGCAAGTAATCGAGCCCGTGGTAAGTATTGTCCAAGCCAAAATTAACCGCCCAACAACGATCGATAGCAATGCAGCCCTCCTCATCACCCGGAAGTTTCAACACCACCTAAAGAAATTTCTCTAGATCAAATATTGATTCCTACTATATATTCTACTATCCGTTTCCATTTTTAATTTTTAATTTTTTTTTTCACGAAAGTGGGGTTGGTGGAGGAGGGGGAGTGCTGTCGTCGTGGCGGAAGTTTTTCCTGTCTCTTGTTGCGCGGTTAATTTTGACCAGCGACAATACGATGAAAAGGCGGATGGCAAAATGATCTATGGGAGGTGTTGAAATTTCCATATATTTCCTATGTATATTTCATGATATTACCGTATATTGCTCATACTTAGTTTGTGTTTCGGTTCCACCTGTACACCGCTTACATTACTACAGCTACGACATATTATATTGTATTTCATTATTATTTCAGGATATTATTGGGGATTTTCATCTGTGTTTTCTTATCTGGTTTTTGGAATCTCATGGTTGTTTATGCATGGTTTATGCTTCAATCTTGGTCATATTATTTCATAATTATTTCTAATATTCCACTCACACCATCTTAGATTTACACATAGTATTTTGGGATTTTCTTAGCAGGATTTCTGGGTCAAACTATGTTTGCACTTATGTTTCTTACATTTGTTTTCCTATGTTTCTCTTGCTTATATGAGGTACCACTACTGTATAAATATGGCAGTTACTCCCCACCTTGCTTAGAGAAATAAGAACCAGAACTCCTACCAAATCTGCTCTTCTACTATTTCCCTCCTCACTTAGCATGCCCACAGCACCCCTTGCACCTGTGCAGTATTATCTACATGTAATAGATTATACCTTTGGCGTTCACATTTTGAAGAGGAGGGGGGGAGAAAATCAAGTTGGTGGATATAAAGAATCAGCTACTGGGTGGATGTAAATTGTGGGTGAAAGTTGGTCTGGGGACCCCCGGCGTCAACTATATAAGACTGATAAATTAACTCTTGTTCCTACAACCCGTGCATGCACTCCCTACAAACGCCCACTCTCCCGCAAAACCAAGAACCCTACACACGTTTTCGGGGTTCCGGTGTACTCGAGTACTGGTACTCGAGGGGTAACCATGCCAAGGTTCCCGCCACTCTGAAACATGCTAAGTGACCTTCAAAGTAGGTGGTACTCCAATGTTGTGCCGAACAATTCAACAGAAGTAACAGCTTAATGACAAATTTTTAAATACAATAAGAACAACCCTTGAGTGATAGGGCAATTTCCCTGCTGAAAATCTTTTGTACCTTTGGTCTATGATTTCTATGCTTGACAGCCTTCTGTATCTGGTTGGAAATTTCTTTCCATGGTTTTCGGACCTTGTTATCAACTGCCTTTTGTACAATATCCAAGGTTCACTGCATGTTCTCTAGGTGCTTCTCTATACTATCTTGCCGTTTTTGTAGAACCAGAGACCTAGCTTGATGGGCGTAAAGTACACCCCCTTTGTAAATAGAGCCACGGGCACAACTCTGTCGAGCAGCTCTGGCTAGCTCTGCCACCCTTGTTTTTCCCAACTCTTCAAGTGCATGTGCACCACTTGGAGCCTAGGTGAAGCTCCCTTTCTGGAGTTTATGAAGACTTCAATTTGAGGAGGGTGAAATTTCTCAAAGATAGAAGGTAAGAAAGTTAGCCTGCCTGTTGAGGGAGCAGATTGTAGTTGGTGTTGTAGGAGGGTGGTTTGCCAAGGGGGTTGATTCGGGAGGAGTGGATAGTCAGTCAAGACCAGTCTCAATACTTGTATTTAACTATGGTTGACTAAGAATAATACTAAGATTGAAAGGGATCAGTTCAGTCTTCTTAAAGACTGATAGGATAGATGTAGTTTTAAATGTCTGGAAACGGATGGACTCAAGTGCACTTAGGAAATCAACCTTGTTAAACTCCGAGCACCCAGTCCAGGTCACCATATACAATGCTTCCACATGAAAGTGTTTATATGGCTGTAAAAAAACCACATCTAAAGACTGTAAAAGGTGTGTAGTATTAGAAGGAAGGGTGAATAACAGAATTTTTTTCTCTTCGCAAAAGGAAATAAATTCTCTTGTATATTCAGAATAATGCCCCTCTAGTAGCAGCATTCTCCAAGCTCCTGCTTGCTGTACAGTAGAAACCCTTTCAATGTGATGAAGCCTGTCTAAGGAACATTGATTATTTGAATATCCAGTTTTCGATATTCCGACAAGAAAGTTCCTCTGATGATTCGTATGTGTATATAAATCCTCTATGTGCAAGGCACCTGGAATAATAATCAGAAGCAGAAGTACGGTATCATCACCACTTGACGTTTCAACCACTGTTAGTAACTCTTTATTACTTGAGCTGACTAGGAAAGGCTGCCATTTAGGTTCCCTGAAAATGACCCATTGATCTCTCCCAACACTGATCCAGAAAACAGTTTCGTCAAACCTGTGGAGGTCTGGATCCTGAACTCCCTTCCCCTCTCGTGCTGCCCGAAATTGCCAAAAACAAATCCTCAAGATCCACAGGATCATGTGCTCTTTTTCTTTTGGTATCAAGACCCTTCTGCTTTCTTCAGTATTACTCCGGATACCTTTGCAACAAGCGACACATTCACATTTGGCCAACCATTGGCGGAGGAACTGTCTGGTCAAGGTGGCCAGAGGCCAGAATCAAGTTTGCATATAAGTTGATATACTGGAACCATGGTGGAATTCAAATCTCGTCTAATTGGTTCAGATACTGGCAGAGAGCCTGTTCCTGAAGTGCACTCAGCTTGCAATTGGATGACACTAGCTGGTTTCGTAATTGTTGTCCACTGAGGCACGCTCGGAGTCGTCCTTTGGGTATCTCAAACTGCCATGCAATTACCGCAATATTCGCCTTTTCCTGCCCAGCTATTACACCAATGGCTTCCTGAATCTTCCCCTCTCTCTTCATATATGGTTTATTTGACATGATGTGGTTGTGGTTGGGATAATTCAATTCTCAAGCAATAGATCAGAAAATTCTTTTGCTCAACTGTTACTTCTGTTAAACTGTTCGGCACTCCCTTGGAGTGCCACCTACTTCGAAGGTCGCTTAGCGTCTTTCGGAGTGGTGGGAACCTTGGCACGGTTACTGGTACAGTATGATACCAAGCACTTTTACCTAGTATCATAGGCTGCGAATATCTAGGAACTTGTTTCATACTCTCCTAAAATCTTCAAGTGTACGTTAAGTTGGCTTCCTAAATTTTTATTCCTAGAAAGAAAAACAACCGCTGGCACGTAAGGCTAGATCTTAGCTATCAACCAGCGGTTTGATGTTTGCAAAATTGTAACTCTGTGGATACTGATCTCATCTTAGGCCCGGGTCATTTTGAGGCGAAGGTTTTGAGCGATTCGCACAGATCAGGACACCTTGGCTCAGAGGCTGATACACATTGTGGCTGGGGTGTCCGGATACTTTTGAAATCCTCAAACAACCGAACATTTGTCACGTACAAGTACTTGTACAGTAACTTAGGGCGAAATATCATGTTCCGCAGTAAGGTCTGATTGAATTATTTCTTTTTCCTTGTCTTAAGCGAGGGTTGTGTTTTCTCCCCCTAATCCAAACGGGGAATTTGGGACGTCCTGGCGCATTCCCAATTATTTCCGTTTTTGCGGGAGGCATAAGTCGTGGTGAAAGATTAGTCAGAAAAAGCTAAGCGAGAAATAGTGGGAGATGCTGACAGACTCAGGCTCGATTGAATTCATGCCTATCCACTTTATGCACAAGATTATCAACTTCGACGAATTGATATCTCTTTATGCAGTTTCAGATGTATACCTTGTTAGTTCTACTCGAGATGGTATGAACTTGGTTTCCTACGAGTACATCGCAACTCAGCGGAAGAGACACGGAGTGATGATTTTGTCGGAATTTACTGGCGCTGCCCGGAGCTTGAGTGGAAGCATCATGGTGAACCAATGGAATACAGAAGAATTGGCAAACGCCATCCATAAGGCTATAACGATGCCACCCAACCGATGCTAAGCAAACCACAAAAAGCTTTACGAACACGTGACGAAGCACACCAGATGAGTGACTGCGGGCTGGTATGTATTCTCTGCTCGATGCTGATTCGATGGTATATTACTTTCTGGGGCCAGACGTTTATTGGAGAACTCACATCTCTTTCCGAGAAAGCTAACGCCGAAAGCGCAGGATAGGGTGCCTTTAAGGTTTTAAGGTAAATTCGATCATTGGGTGATCCTACTGATGGCTTCTTTCGTCTCGTGCTCTATTCCCATCAACCCTGGCACCCGATCGATAAGGTTAGTGGTTTTTGCCTGCAACATACAGAAGGTGCTTGAGGTGCTTGTTTAGCTTTGATCCTCACGATGCGAAAGAATGTAGCCTAACCTATGGGATCCTGTGTATTTTGTTCTTATTTTGGTTCGTTTCTTGTGATACTTTTTTAATAAGAAGGGATATTTTTGGTAATTAGAAATCGTGCTTTCGATGTCTAAAGATCGAATGGGATGCTGGAGCTAAAATAATGTGACAGTGTGGAACATTCGTAGATAGTGGAAAACATTCTGGGGTGATAAGTGTTACGGGGAATGCCATTAAGCGAATGATCAGTTGTGACCAGTGTTGCAAAGAAGCCCTTCGGTAATCGAACCCGGGGGGTTGGAAGTGAGGTGGTTTGGATCGGGGCTTCTGAAGATGGGGATTGTAGGGGGGGTTCTTTAGTGTCTTAGTAAGCAAGGGTGGCAAGAATTACAGTAGACCTTTGTAGAATACATACCGGGTGCCACGCACGCATTTTTTTACGACTCAATGATTTCACGGTGTTTGCTTCTGTATCTAGTTCCTTGCTTTTTTCCTTTCTTCTCCTTTTCTTTCTCTTAACCGAACTACCGCTTCCTGAGAACAATTCGCAACAATTTCTACCTTCAACCCGGTTTGATCAAAAATGTCGAAGGACTAGGAACGCTCCTTTTCTAACTGAGGGGGTTATAAGATAGAACCTCTTCTAACAAAAGGGTAACCAACACCCGAAGGCAGCCAGAAGCAAAGAAACAAAT
>QOVD01000463.1:805-28278 GCA_003521225.1 Tuber microsphaerosporum | reverse complement strand
AGTTGCATACCCCAAGGGGCAGAGGCGGTGGGTATGAACCCCGTACGACCAGCCAGATTCACCGCTGAGCACAAGACGCGACAGATCCCAAGGAAGGAAGATCAGAAGGGACAGGGACCCGGAGGAGAGGAAGGGCAGAGCCCAGCGGGAAAGGATACCCCAAGGGATGAAAGTCCAATGGGGGGCGAGAGGAGCCACCTGGCAGTAGGGGTACCATCCAAGGAGCGGAGTGTAGCTGTACCAGAGCAACTGGACGAAACCGGGAGCGGGGAGGCGGCCTGGGGCCGGGTGAGAGGAGTGCGGAGGGGTAGACCCAATCAAGAAGTGCGAGACCGACCGACCGAAGCGAGATCACAGTTTTTCGACGATGCCGACCGTACCAAACAGAGTTCCCAGGAGATAGTGCAATACCAGGGAGCAGAGCCACTGGGGCCACTACTTCACCGATAGCCCGAAACTGCAGAAGGCCATTGACGAGAAAGGGGTTGCCGACCGTGTGCAAACACTAAGCGAGGACAGCGAAGCGAGTGCGGGGAAGGGGGGAGAGAGCGACCGTGAACCCCCTAGACAAAGACTTGCCCAAGAGCAATGCCATCAGAAGGGGAACAGAGGGGAGAGGGGGGGAGTAGCGTCACCCTCCTAGGCAACTAGGCCATCAGAAGAGGGGAGAGGGGGGAGGATGTTTGACGATGATTTCTCATGGTGTTGAGATTTCAATCGCCGGAGGTGTAGAGGAGATGGTTCGTGACTAACTACTCGACGGTTTTTTTTTTATTTTTATTTTTATTTTTATTTTTATATCAGTTTTGCATTGTTTTCTACGGGTACAACCACACATGCAGCGCTAGCTATGGCGAAGAAAAACCCCTAACATCCTCCCCGGCGCCTAGGAAAAAGCCATCATCCCAAGACCCTCTGGTGTGGGCCCAACCGCACGATCCCGTGAACAATAGAGAAGTACAAAGCTGGCTAAAAGGACAACTAGGTAAACCCCCAAAACCCCACGAGCAGGAAACAACAGGAAAACCTATGCCGTAAACTCCGCGTCAACAAAGGAAACAATTGAAAGTCCAACACAAAAAGAAACCCCAACACAACGGAACAATCGTAGCCTTCGGGCTAAGCATCCTGGCCGAGGGGCCACCAAATGCCCAAATATAGGCGCCGGCATTCATTACTCTAACCCAAGGATCCGACATCGAGCACGGAGGCAGTGCAATACCACGCCTGAGCTTAGCCGAGGGCTGCGACCGTGAAGGAGGCCGCGTGAGAGGATAAAGGTAGGCAGTAGGGTGCCAGCCAGGGGAGGAGTGTAGCTATAACGGAGCAACCGGACGAGACCAGGAAGGGGAGGAAGGGTAGCCAACTCGCTAGAAACAGGCGACTAGCAGGCCATAGCCGAACGTTTTCCGAAATCGAAACGAAAGACGAGACCGAGATGTTACTGACCGAAGCTTTCCCCATCAAGGGTACAGGCTCGCGAGACGAAGAGGGACTTCCGTAGGGAGTCCGGACACCGCAACGCCGACCGTAAACGTAGAGAGAAGGGTTGCCGACCGTGCAACCGCTAAGCGAGGGCAGCGAAGCGAAAGCAGGGAAGGAGAGGGGAGCGACCGTGGACCCCCTAGACAAAGACTGCCCGAGAGCAATGCCATCAGGAGGGGAACAGAGGGGAGAGGTGGGATGTAGCGTCACCCTCCTAGGCAACTAGGCCATCAAAAGAGGGGAGAGGGAGGAGGATAGTAGACGATGATTTCTCATGGTGTTGAGATTTCAATCGCCGGAGGTGTAGGGGAGATGGTTCGTGACTAACTACTCGACGGTCACGGCCCCTTTATATAGGCGTTCCTCCTACAACCCTAACCCTGGTGACTCATACCCTTGATTCACGCGACCTCATAACTCGTAGTGAGTCATGTGTGAAATCCATCAGCTGACTTCCAACAAGTCAGCTGCGCAACATACCTAAACCAATCATAATCCAAATAACAAGTCATGTGCGCAACTCGCGTCACATGAGTAAAACCCATGACCCGTAATGTGAGTCATGTGCGAAAATCATAAATCATATGACCACAATTGTGCATTATGTGAAAACATCAACCAATAACATAATAACTATGACATCGCAAGTGCGAGTCATGTGAAACAAATCACAAACCTGTGGCTCATAACCATGAGTCATGTGAAACCATATTCCTCGCTTAGTCAGGTTTGTGACATACAACCTTCAATTTGTGAAGACATTGATTCGATATGGTGATTGACCCGTTCCTCTGGATAGCTGTTCCACTCCTAGTTTAGGTTTATAGATTAGATATAAAATTAAAAGAATTAAATTTGAAGAAGACATACCTGCTTGAGAACTCGGCGGATATCACGAATTCGCATCCGGGGGCCAATTTGATCACAGAGCTTATCTTTAAGCTCCGTCTATATTGTTTCAATGAGATTCAGGTCCGGGGAGTTAGCTGGCCAGACTAACTTCCTGAACCCCATCCTTTCCCGAGGAGTATTATGATAATGGTGGATATGTGCAGGCGCATTATCCTCCATTATAATAATATTCCTCTCTGGATAGTCCTCGGTAGCTTGGTGTGAAAAGGGATAGAGAAGGGGGGATAGAATTCTTTGCCGGTAGATAAACCAATCTATCCCTCCTTTACGGTCAATCTTTCTAACATTTAGCTCCGTGTCACAAACCTGACTAAAGCGAGGAACTTGGTTTCACATGACTCATGGTTATGAGTCATAGGTTTGTGATTTGTTTCACATGACTCGCAATTCGCGATGTCATCGTTATAATGTTATTGGTTGATGTTTTTCACATGACTACGATTGTGGTCATATGATTTATGAAGTTTCGCACATGACTCAAGTTACGGGTCATGGGTTTCACTCATGTGACGCGAGTTGCGCACATGACTTGTTATTTGGATTATCATTGGTTTAGATATGTTGCGCAGCTGACTTGTTGGAAGTCAGCTGATTGAATTCACACATGACTCGCTACGAGTTATGAGGTTGTGTGACTCAAGAGTATGAGTCACCAGGGTTAGGGTTGTGGGAGGAACGCCTATATAAAGGGGCTGTGACCGTCGAGTAGTTAGTCACGAACGATCTCCTCTACACATCCGGTGATTGAAATCTCAACACCATGTGAAATCATCGTCAACTCCATCCACCTCCCTCTCCCCCCTCTGATGGCCTTGCTGCCTAGGGGGTGATGACACTACCCTCTTCTTCTTTTATTATGGCCTCGCCTTGAGAAAGCGTTGTCCTAGAAGTTGTTTGAGGGCTCCTCTCACCCACCCCCTCGTCCCATGGTCGCAAGCCTCGCTTAGCGATCGCCCCAGTCGGCTTTACTCCTTTCTACGTTTACCGTCGGCGTTATGGTGTCCGGACCTTGGTGAAAGTACGCCCTTGGTTCTATGGCTTGTCCCTCGCTGGGGAAAGCTTCGGTCTGTAACTTCACGGTACTCGCTATCGTTCTCTCGGTCCGAAATCTCTCGAGCATGGCCCGTTGGTCGGTTGTTTCTAGCGAGTTGTTTGCCTTCCACCCCTCCTCCTCGTCCCATCGTCTCATCCCGTGGCCCGGTTACAGCCACCCCCTTGTCCCTCCCTCGCCTTCGTTTACACGGTCGGCCTGGGTCATTCTTTCGGCTGGCATCCTCTCTGCCTGGTGGCTCCACTCGCCCCCCGCGGCTGCCCGTGGTCGCATTCCTCGGTTACGACAGTTCATGGTATTGCACCGCCTCCTTGAACGACTTTAAAGCCTTGGTACGATGTAATTGCCTTCCGGTTTCTTTCGTGTTATGATTTCTCCTGTATTATACTGGGTGATAACCGGCCCCCTTTCGAGATCGTTAGTGTTGTGTTTACTCTATGTCTTGTTTGGGTTTTCTTCTCATGGGTTCCCCTTGTTTGTCTTTTCTTTCACTTGGATTGAATAAGACGTTTCGCTCTTTGTTGTGCTGCTTAGGCAGGGTTTTGATTTTTCAGGGGGTAGGAGTTTATGGCAAGCGGTTTTCCTGTTGTTTCCTGCTTGTAGGGTTTTGGGAATTTACTTTGTCGTCCGCTTCGGCCAGCCGATGTTGTTTTTCTCTCTTGTCTGCGAGATCGTGCGGTTGGGCCCACACCAGAGGGTCTTGGGATGATGGCTTTTTCCGCTGGGCGCCAGGATGGATTGTGGGGTTTTTGTTGGTCATATCTGATGATGCATGCTGTCTTTGTACCTCGGTAGTTGAAAACAATGGTATTTGATATAAAAAATAAAATAAAAATAAAAATAAAAAAACTGTTGAGTAGTTAGTGACAATGTCGACGCAGGGATCCTAACCTCTGACCTCCGCTCAAAAGGGGTTCCCCTCTATATGGTCTCCTGGGTTGTGTCTTTTCTTTCTCAGCGGTCCTGTCGTCTCCTTTTTCAAGGTTCTCCGCGTGTGTTTTCCTCTGTATCTGTAGGGACTCCGCAGGGTTCTCCTATTTCTCCTTTGTTGTTTGTGATTTATGTTTCTCCTCTTCATATTACGTTGGACAATGGGGTTTGTCTTTCCTATGTTGATGATTTTTCTATTACCATTGCATCCCCTTCTTACCGCACTAATGTTCGCCTCCTCCAAAACTCCTTCCGAACCCTGTCCCGGCGGGCTATAGAAAGGAAGGTCTCCTTCTCCATTCCCAAAACGGAGCTTATGCACTGGAGGACCCCCCGCCAGAGAGATGCACCTAATTCTCCCCGCCCTCCCCCGATCACCCTGGATGGGCAGGTCTTCTCTCCCAAGGATTGTGTATGCTGGCTCAGTTACTGGCTCACCCCGTCCCTATCTACCTCCGCTCACTTTTCCAAGAGGCTTGCATTGGCTCAAGGGGCGTTTGCGTCCATCAAACGCCTATCCTCCCTTGGCGGTGGCCTGTCCTCACACCTAGCGCACCGCTTATCGGTTTCGCTTCTTCTCCCGATACTCCTCTATCGGGCCGACCTACTCGTTCCGAACCAAAACACGCTCAGACGCATGGATGTCTTTTGGCACCAAGTCCAGCGATCGGTCACGAATTGTTTTCGCCCCACCCCAACCCCCATCCTGGCGGCGGAAAGCTGCCTTCCACCACTAGGGGTCTTGGCCCCACACCGACGCAGAATGGCGGCTTTGAGGCTTGTCTGCTGCGTTCCTTCCCTTAACCCTGCGGCGGCTCGTCTCTGCCCCTCCTTCCCGACCATGCTGAAGTACAGGGCTCCTGATTCTGGCCGCCCCCTCTGCAGGAACCTCCAACCCAACTACATGCCCCTCAACTGGCGCACCCCAAGACCCTCCCCAACGGTCAGGAATTACCTCCCAGTGGACGCCCTGGCACACCTCTGTCTCCCTCTCCTAAAGGGGCTCTCTTTCGCCCCCCTCTCCACTCCACATCTCCTACCTTCTGAGCTTCCGCTCCCTGACCACACGGCCATGAGAGCGGCGTACAAGGCTCTGTAGGGTAGGGCCCAGCTACTACTCATCGAAGATTGGCGCTCATACCTTCCGCTGCCTCCGTACTACACATTCCCCCTTCAGCTATCCCCTCACCCCTTCATGGGCCTGGGGAAGTTTACTGCGGGTCGCATCCACCAAATGAGAGCTCAGAAGAGCTACCTGGCCGCTCACACCCGCTGGTTTGAGTCCGGAAGACACCCCGTCTGTCCCAGATGTGGTGAAGAACCCAAGACCTTCAGCCACGCCATCCTACGCTGCCCCTCCTCGTCAGACTTGAGATTACATCTCCTCCGGGATGTTGTTCGGATCGACCAGGATTCCCCCCTTTGGACCTCCGTGGATCATTTGCTTTCCCTCTCTGCCTTCATCAGTGCGGCAAGAATTAACTTTCCCCCGGGCTTTGCCCCTCCCCGAGTTTGTTTTCAGATATGGTTTTTCCTTCCTCTCCTACTTCGATTATTGGTTTTACTTTTGATTCTTCTCCTCCTCACCCTGTCTAGAGGGTTTTTCCTGCTTATATGACCGGTGGTTTATAACTAGTTTGAGTTTGTTTTTCCTAGCTTTGATGTTTCTGATAGGACAGTGGGTTCTGATTTGAATCCGGGTACACAGAGATTTGGTTTAGGTTTGTCTTTTGTATTTTGCGTTTGGATTTAAGGTTTTGTTTACGCCATAGCCAGCGCTGCATGCGAGTTCTTGTACCTAACAAAGAATGCATGATACAAAAAAAAAAAAAAAAAAAAAAAAAAAACCGTCGAGTAGTTAGTTCCTCACGCAACCATCTAAGTACTTTCTTATACTATCAATTCAAGTTATCTTTACTATCACGATTCCTGGCAAATAAGAGAAGTGACTCTTAGTACGTTCTCGACTACACGATAGGAGCAAGAGTGTTCGGCTATCAGAAGTAGTGTACGGGAGCGAGGGAGTTGTTACCTGCTGCAAGTATCGCCCGGAGGGAAGGATCGTTACACTCCGGGTCAGGAAAAGGAACTTCCACTCCCATGGCAGCTAGCTGCCCGCAAGTTCTCTGCTATCTCCACTTCATACTCTCTTTGCAGTACCACTCCTGCTTCTCTCTGCTGTTGCTTAGTCTCATATGGCGAAGTATACATATGATAGGGAAGCTGATTTCCTTTGTTCAAGTATTAATATTAGCATTTATGTACATTAAAATAATAATACTTATAGTAATAGTAGTACTAGTAGTAGTAGTAGTAGTAGTAGTAGTAATAATAGTACTAGTAGTAGGAGTTGTAATATAATTAAAAAAGTAATTTACCTGAATACTCATACAAGATAGCCCCCCAAAACATGACTGTTGCTCCTTGAGCAAATCTGCACTCAATGTTTTGTGCCCGATAGGCCTCACCAGCTTGCCGTAAAACACCACGGGCTCGGCGGCGACACAGGCTACCAGTCTCAAAATACGACTCATCGGTAAATATTCTAGACCTCCAATCGACGTTTCGATGCTCTCTGCAAAATGCGAGACATGCTACTTGGTGTACTGCGCTCAGAGTTGGCTTGGTAGTAGGCTTTCAGCAGTGTATTTTGTTTTCTGCCAGTACTCTGGCAACAGTCTGTCGACTAATATCTAAGTTGGCTTTATGTACATATATTATTTAGTTTACTCTATTCAAACAAAGGGAAAACAAAATGCTTACCAGCCTCTGCCAGTTGAGAGAAAGTCATTCTGCAATGTTCTGCATCTCTCAATACGGTTTCTATCAGGTGAGCCTTTTCAGCATCAGTCAGGGCTTGATTAGAGCCTTTTACCGAATTTGGCAGCGGAACCAGATTTTCCATCGCACAGAGATCAGCGATCCCATTTTCCCTTGCCCGCTCCTTTGCCGTCCTAATAATATTGGAACAGGTGCTTTTTAGAACACCTGTTTTCTCAGATATCTGGGCTAAGGTCATTCTCTGAGGCCCATCCAGCATTGAATAGCCCAGAATTTGACCCCGTTTGCTTCCAGGAGTTGTTGCGCCTCGTGGAGTTGGCATTTTTGGAAAGGTAAACTGTGGGTTACGTTTTTACTACAATTACAAGCGGGACTTGGAGCTTCATATGTTTTCTATTTACTGACTAAGATACATGTTAAGTTCTGATTGGCTGCTGTATAGACTTCACCCTAATGCACCTTCATGCACCCTAATGCAAGGCTGGTTGTGTTCACAAACGTCTGGACATTACGAGTACTGGTCGTCCATTGACGCTCACTTTCGCGAAGGAAAAAAGGTCTGTTAACCTCTTGGCGCAGTGGCTGGAGCAAGCACAGTTCCGAGTGGTCGAAATTCGACCGAGCAATCATAACCCAGCACGCAAAGAAAAAAGAACCTTTCAAAAAAAGCAAAATGTTCTTTAGCCATCTTTCTCCACGAGCGCCGGCCCCTTTCCAACCTCCACACTTCCCACTCTTATGTTTGCTTTTCTTCTCTCCGCTAGAACGCCACGATTGTGGGTTGCTGCATGGTGGCTACGCAATGGTTAAGCGCCCTCGCTAACCAATCTTCAGCCCATATACCAGCACCGTGACCAATCCTTTGGTTCAGCCCTATTGTCTGATTCACTCTCCGAGGCTGGGGCGCAAGTCGCGTTATGGTCTTTCATACAGAAACGGGAGGAGGGGGCTGGGTTGGGCCTCGAGCGAAGCGGGGGATAAGGTTTTTCGGAACTGGTTCATGGGCTGCACCTCCCTGGCAGGGGGGCGGGGTGTTATCTACCGTAGTTAGGGCTTTACGGCTCAAGCATCGCCAGGTAGCTAATGGGGGTGGAGATCGAAGCATAAGTTAAGCCACTCTCACCGAGTGATTGCTTGCTGGCTTGCTTGCTTCTTGAGAGAGGTATTATAATGCCCCGGCCACAGGCAAGAATCATCACCGTATGATCAACTACTCGAGTATACTATTCCCATACCACTTTCTGCACAAACCACCCCAACATGCATATCTGTCAGTTCGTCCGTCCGTCTGTACGATATTCACAGTTTGTGCAATGTGTCAAGATAAGTTAAATCCCAGGTTGTCCCCACACGTATGGATGGATGATGGGTGGGTAAATTCATCCCCGGCGGATGTCAGCCGTTCGGTGGACCCACTCCACCACCAATTATTATACTATCATTCCAACAAAGCAATACCCTAGCGCACCGTAAGCCACAGATACTTGTATATTCTCACAAACATTCACTTGTAAAGCGGAATCCCGGTTGGCAGCATTGATGTTTGCAGCTCCAACGGGGATGCATGACGAAAACTAGCGGGTGACAAATAGAGGGTGCTATACTGTACTTGGCTAGCGAAAAAGTGAATTTGCCAAAAGCAGGGTAATAGAAAAAAGAAAAAACAACCCTATACCTCCTCATCCACCGATTTTTCCTCATGCACCCCACCTCCCATTGAAGATTGTAATGCTGTTGCTTTACCGGTATGTCCACATCTACTGGTACCGTAGTTGGTTGAAAAAGTGAAGAGGAATCGCCGAGATTGCACCTTGCCAGCAGGCATAATAAAGTTATACTAATCCGTTGAAAGCTTATTTTATTTTGTTCCCTCGATCCGATAGATACGATATCAAAGTGCAATTTTCTAAGTTTAACCTACTCCACTCTGAGGCACAGACATGAATATGGACAACCAACGGCATGAAAATCCTATAATATCAACAAGTCCTTTTGAAAAATGATACTGGGAGTGCATCGATTACGTGCGTATTATATTATATCGTGTGACGAATTGGTTTACCTGCGTGAATTCAAAAATACTTTTTCTTCTTCTTGCCTTTCTCTCATGGAGATGGACCCTCGTATAATCTGGGGAGAACCAGTGGTACGCTAGCGGGAGTCCGAGGAGGGCATGGCTGGAAGGGAATTGCTTCGTGATCGTCGTCGGAACATAGAATTTTCGTCTCTTCCAGTGGTTCGGTTTTTTCCTCCAGAGAGGATGGCAACTTTTCGCCACGCCTTCTTTACCCTTGCCAGCGTATTCTATCATAGTTCTTCTTCTTCCAGGATTATACGCCAGACATCTTTTTTGTGTGCGCTTAATCCCAGGAAAGTAGGCAGGTGTGGGGGGGGCGGTGATCGAAGGAAGATCGATTTTTGCTGTGAAGTAGACTACCTTACTCATACAGTGCATACCGAACCTCGAGTAAGTTATATTTGTGCTTGTCAGGGTGAATCCCTGCTTACCGTTACCGTTACCGTTAATGTACCCCCTCCTGATACCGTAATAGGTTAGGTGCGTGGGCGCTTTGGCAGTTGTGGTTTTACCTATCATACTCCAAATACCGGTACTTGTACTGGGACTGGTATCATATCATACCGTTAGCGCAAGGCGTCATACTCGGGTGTTTTCGATGGGAATCGGAGAATATAACCCTTGTCTCTATGGGGAACTGTATGGGATCGATGGAAATGGTTTCCGATACTTGCTAGGGTGTGCCTGGGTGGGTATTTTTTTTATATTTTTTTTTGGTATATAATATGGTCCATGGTAAATCCTCCGCTCTGGCAAGGAGTGGGGTGCATGGCGCACTGAGTGCAGAGGTGCAGTTGTTTCGCTTCTCACACCCAATTGAAACTAATCATACTTTACTTAGTTTGTGATATTGGTACTAGGTAGAGTGGGGGAGGGGGGTTCTTGGGGGGTGCTGCAGTAGTAGGGTTGTGGGAGGACAGGAGAAGAACAAAGGAATGTGGTTTTATAGAATGAGCATCATAGTTGTTTGAATATCAAGATTGTATACGAGGTCCAAGACTAGCTCATTCCGCCATCCAACTATCGCACATGACCACCACGCAAATCGAGTTGAGCATAGATGATGTGTATCTTGCTATAAAAATAGCAGATAAGTTGAACATTCAAGTTCGTAGTCCACCCTAATCATCTAGGTCAAGACTAGCACTTGCGAAACAAAAAATACCTCTAGCCAATACACTCGTACTATGCCAGTGGGAGCTCATACAGATAGCGTTCAAAGCAGTACACCTGCGCTTATGTGGTATGCTATGTAGAGTATAGCACTGTACTCCCTTTTCGCTGCACAGTACTGTACTGTATCTGGAACTTCGGACCTCTCAAATATGGTACCCGACATATACTTTTACTATTACTTGTATAGGACTGTATAGCACGCATCGCGTATTCCATAATAGCGCTTGGATAAAAGAATATTAACACCCGAACAGCCGTTTCAAAACCCACCTCGCTTCGTTTCAAGAGTTTTCTTCCTTTCTGCCTTACTTCTAGGCGGACGGGAACATCTGTGTCACTGCCGCTGCCGGCATGCTGCATACCGTATGTAGTAGCCTTTGCGTGTATCGTGGTAAATCTTGGGTGGGCGTTCTAGGGATAAAAATATATAACTTGATAGTGCGGTAATACCGTAGGAACCAGTGTGGGCGAGCGGTTGGGTACTTGCGTGGGTGGTTTTGAGGTTATTATTAGCTTCGCTGTGGATAAATAAAGTACAATAGCACTGTAGGGCTTGTGGTCACGTTTATTCGTAGGGGTGGGGTGGTAGTAAGGTTTTTTTTGGCTTGTGATTCTGGACACAGTAAGGATAGCAAAGAAGGATGCAAGGAAGTGCGGCATGAGTATAGTATTACGGAGATATGCACGGTGATGGGTCACGTGTTTACATGTTTCTGTATGGCTACAGTAGACCGAGTCAGTTGGCTTCGGGGCCGATTGAGTGAGTGAGGTGGTCTGACTAGAGAACTAAAGCAGACTGGACTAGTTTGTTATTTAGGTTGAGAATGGCAGATGCGGTCTTAGGGTCTTACTAAGTATGGTGGGGTAGCAGTCGACTTTGCATAAGACCGTTCTATCCAGCTTTAGATAACTCCTGCCAGCAAGCTATAGGTATTCATTCTAGATCTTTACTCGCACTTCTACCCCTATCCTCCATCCTTATCCCTACGCTGCTTGGGAAAACTGGGATTAAGGTTTATATCGACAGGATTCCCATGTGAACGTATTACCCTCAAAGCATGGTATGGCCTATACAGTACTCTACTTTTTGGATATGAACTGCGAGCGTTTCCGGGGTGTTCTTCAGTGGGTTGATATGGGATTTATTTCCTCTTTGGGAATTGTTTATTGGGGTCTGTAGATAGAACCTGAGGGGAGGATAGTTAGTCGGGTAGCTTGAAACGGCGGTGATATCCTTGATTAATTGTGCGGACTAGATTAGGAAGAAGAAGAGGAGGAGGGGGGGAATTGAATGCCACTTTGGAATGATCTAATTAATTTGGCGGGGATGGTGTAGTTAGGTGGGTGTCTGCGGGTACGGGCCTTGCTTGTGCGAGTAGAGTATCATATGTGTGTTTGGAAAAGCTTAAATGGGCAGCGACATCACGGTGGAGATGTCCCTTCTGAGCGTTTTACTAAATTGATGCCGGAGCTGTGCAAGGATACAAATGGATGGATGAACAAAGGAAGGAAGGAATAAACCAAGGAGCGGATGAAGGAAGGAAGGAAGGAAGCAGGGGAGCAAGGGAGGTGACGGCAAAATATTTGCACGAAGGCTCACTCACATTCCTGTCTCTTTGTCTTTCTGTTGGCCTCTCTATCAACAAACATATCATATATATTATACCTTCCTTCTGAAATCATCCAATGCACGCCATTCAGCGCCCGACCAGTCGACCCCCCACCCTCTGCCTGAATTTTTCTCTCCCGCATGAATTATGACCATCCAAGGAGTGAAGAAAGGGTAATCATTTACTATATCATACCATGGTAATGGTTGAAACCTTCCATTATGCCGTATAAACTGGCAATAACTAGCCGGCGCTAGTACGCTCAAATAAGATTTTTATCCTAGTTTTGTCTTGAGTGATGATTCTTCCTTTCTACTATAATACTACTATTTGCTAGCTTTTGGATTAGTACTATTCAACCACTGTATGATTTCTATAACATTTAGTACTTTTGAAAGGCAGTGAATTGTAGTACTTGCCTTGGATTATAAAGAACAGAGTTGTATTTGTTGGTTAACATTTAAAAAGAAATAAAAAAAGAAAGACTAAGTCCAGTCACATCCTGCTATCTCAGATTTACCTGATAATCCAAATACCTTACTGTGTAGTACAAGTATAAGGAAGTAGTAATTACAGAATTGGAAATAATTAGATAAACGAGATTAAAAAAGTCTAAATAGAAATAAAGGAAGGTCTTAATCTACGAAAGGGTTTGTGCAGGCAGAAGCCGGAATCAAGTTGACGAAAGAGATAGTGAAATGAAGTTGATACCTGGATAAGGAGTCAAGGGAAAAACAAAAAATAAACTGGTCTGGAGTTTGTTTTTCTTCTTTCTTTTCTTTTTTTCAAAGCTGAGTGATGTTATTCAGCACAAGCCCAACCCCACATCCAATTTCCCCCTCTCCCGCCTAAAAACCTTAACGGCACAAATGGTACAGTACACTTACCTTGCCGTAGCTGGGTTGGCTTTACCGGCCCAGCACTTTATCTCACCACTGCTATTTGCAGCCAAAGTCACCGAGGAAGGGTAATCGGACCAAGTAATTAACCTGAAACACTCGGGCAGATCTTTATTGTAAGAAGGTGGCTGGTGGGAACATCCCCGAGCGAAGCGTTACCGACGGGAAAAGCCGTTCATCCGTTTATCCGTCCCTCCCCACTCTTCATCTCGGGAGGTTTTTTGTTTGCTTATTTACCATCACGCGTGAATTGAGTTTTCCCACCCTCCCGAACGCCGCCGTTCGGTATTTAACATGAAACGTTTGGATACACCCCCGGTGTGCGTGCCGGTAGTAGGTGAGTTATGTAAGGGATGAGGAGTTGTGTCTTTTTTTTTTGTTTTTTGTATGATAGTATTTGCTTCTGGTACGTTCGGGAGACCCGGTAGTGTAATTACACTGGGCACAATCCAGTACTGCACAAGTACGATACTTTGAAACGTGAATATATTGGAAATTTCGTTCACCGGTAGTGAAGCGAGCGGGTGTGATATATTTTCACATGGGTAGATTTGACTGAACTTTTTTTATTTTTATTTCAATGGACGAAGATGATTTATTTCTGGGGTTTTTAATCTGAGTGCTTTTGTGGAGAGGCATAGTCTGGACGAGAGCAATGGTAGAGAATGTGTTCTAAAGTTCTAAGCGGTGTAATGTATTATGTCAAGAGTCCTTCTTTGTACTCCCAATGGATGGGCTTCTGAGATTGATGAAGGGAGGGGAGAGAGGGGAATCATATAGGATCACTCGCTTATCTATGTCTGGCCTTTGCTTGCTGATACTTGCAAGTATCATACGGAGCGTGCCTAATGACTGACTAACTGACCGAGTGCTCTCGATTCGTCGTGATACTTGGATAGAATGTGGGGGTTTTTTTTTTGTGTCCTCTTCTTGAGAATCGTTTCAATGTATTAGAAATAGGTCTTTCCTCCTACGTTGATTAAAACCCTCCCGTGTCTTCAAGAGCGTCCCTGTCTGGTTCTAAGAGAGAGAGAAAGAGGAAAAAGTAAGCCCGGACACCGCTACTGTACCGTAAGAATTGGAATAATTGAATCTCGCTCTAAGAAGTCTGAAATTCCCTCTCTTGGATAGGGGAGGGGGGGGAGCACTGCGAAAACTGACCTCATCAGCCCCCCCTCCCCCCGGCTTAAGAAAAGAAGAAGAAAAAGTGTCGGACCTTACCAACAAAGAGACTCCAACACCCTAGAGGGAGGTTCAATTTTCTAGCTCTTACTGTATGACACTTGGTATATTCAGCTTCATCAATACTTCAGTCAACATCGAACAGTTTTAGCCCTTCCTAGTGATGTGGCTTGGCGAGCATACACAATCCTCAGAGAAGTAGGGCTAGACTTAGCTTAAGAACCCACCAGGCTGGCTAGTTCAACGCAATGGCGATATTATACGTATCATGGAATTTTCAACCCTATGCACCGCTCAGTCACAAGCATGTCCTTAAGGTGGGCTTCCCAGCAGCGTTGAAAATATACTAGGAAAACATTTACAAGAATTTGTGACCCCTGTTTCTGATTCGAGAATTTGCTTGATACTTTCTCCATTGCTTGTACAGTGCTATTAGTGCCATGCGGGTTTCTATTCATCTTCTGGTGGCCCAGTTTCCAGGAGTTGGGTCTGGAGATGCAATCCTCTATTTTGGTTCAAGGAAGGGGGTGGGAGTTCTTTCAAGCTCCTGGGGCAGGGCGGGTCATGATATCGGATATATAAAGATGACCTACCTACTTGTCGCTGGAAATCACTTTACAATTGGTCTAAGCCGCCCCTCCCTCAAGGCTGTATCAAGCCTAACTAGAATGTCTACTGGAAAGCTCCCATTTTCTTATCTACTTGTGCCTAGGGACAGAGAATTGGCACCCTTTTTTGGAATAGCTGTTACCGGTCTATCTCTTTGGTTAGCCTATTTTCAGGCAGTGGTCTTGCTCCACTTCCCAACCTCCAGGGATATAAACGATCGTTTGTGTCCGGCTGAGGAAGGTTAAGTTCGCCGGTTGGCTATATCAGGTTTCTACGAACGAGCCTATTCCTTTAGTGAGTGATAATAGAACCAACTAACTAGGATGGTAGCATTACCTACCCCAGCTCTAGAAGTAAGTTAAATTCGGCACAGATGAAAGGGATAGAAATGGTAAGAACGGGTGCCAATTTTTGGCTTGGGATGCGAGTGCTCTATTCGGTGTATTATGCCTATAGTAGTTGATGAGATTTCTGAGTGATGATTCATGATCCTTCAAAAGGGAACAAGTAATGGAATGGCATGTCAGATTCCTAGACATCTGTGCCCGGGAACTATTTGGGCACTTATTTGCGTATGTGCTAGACTAGAGTAAGTCCCCCAAATGTCCCCCAATTGGAAAGTTTAAGATGAACTAGCGAATCAGCCAACAAACGAGTGGATGGATAAATCGGGTTGTGTTGTGTTGTTCTAAGCGCTATTGTGCAACACAGCATAATATGCTATCATAGATAGATAGGTGGTCCTTAACGACCTTGGCTACCCTATCTAACGAAGCCCTTTCTGGATCGCTTTCGATTCCTTTGCAGTCGTGATCTACCAGCAAGGTTTAGCTTCGTGCGTGATAAACGTAGACCGGCCTTAGTAGAAAACAGGTTGATCATAACTTCTCAGTGGTAACCGTGTTCTTAATTATCAGCGAGTGTCCATACGGAAACTGCTCAGGGGGTGTTTGGCTGCGTGATTATGATTTGAAATCGTGATCTGAAATCACGTCTCGGCAACTATAATTTAGGTTATTACTAGAAAATCTAATCAGACACAGGATTAATAGTAGTGGTAACTGGAGTTAAAGTTGCCAAGACGTGATCTCAAATCACGATTTTAGATCATAATCACGCAGCCAAACACCCCCTAAAAGAAATTGAGTAGAGAATCGGGTCATATGTTATCACTCGCTACTAAGGTCCTTTCTAGTTGCCGGATTAGTTACGCGTGCGAGCAGGACAGAAACAGGAAGGTCATTAATAGTGCTTAGGAAGTAGATTCTTGGGGAAGTGAGCGAATTTGTACTATATTTGCTTCGCTTGAGAATAATGTAGATCTTAGGATACGTTTGACTGTTTATTATTCCTGAATAGAACAGATATCACAAAAAGAGGGAGAACAAGATTTCACCCCGACAAAGCTATAATAGAATGAAATTCACGAACTATCATGCTTGTGCCAGTGACAGATACCTCAGCTTCCACAAAGTTTTGAAAAAGATAAAAATAATCAAAAGGGAAGAAATGAAGGAATGAAACTCCCCGATGATTAATTAGAGCATTACATTGAGAACCTACGGCACCAGATCAACGCGGCGAGGCGAGGCGACGAAGGGGGGGCGTGAATTCAGGCCCTCCCCTTCGCCCTGTACACAAACCTCCTAATTTTCATCAGGTCTTGTCTTCCATCTGTTTCAATCCCACTGCTAACATCTACTCCGATAATGCCCTTTTCGAATAGTCCTCCGGCTCTGAACTCCTCCACGTTATGATAGTTGAGGCCACCAGCTAGCATGATGGGGATTCCCGCCGCAAGGACGTTCTCCACTTCACCGAGGTCTACGCGCTCTCCTGTGCCACCGATACCGGAGTCCAGAAGCGGGATTGCATGGTAGCCGGATTTGTTAAGGCCCTCTTCGCCTGGTGAGAAGCGGCGGATGATAGGGACTGGCAGGTAGCGAGCCCACTCGAGGGGCTCGGAACCGTGGAGTTGGATGATGTCTAGTGCTAGTGTTTGCTGAAGAGCTGAAACTGTTGAGAAAGGCTGATTGCGGAAGACGCCAACAAGGAGGGAGCGTTTCGGGTGATGGATGAGGTGTTTGGCAGAGTGATCGAACCAACTTTGAGCTGTCGTTTCCGGGTGCGACTGTGGGGGGTTGGCTGTAGATTTGGGGTCGATGGAGGTGTCGGAGACTCCGCCCTTGGGGGTTGAATGAACAACGTCGGAGATGGCTTTAGCGGTTTCGAGATCGATGGTTCGCTTTGTGCCTTCGGCAAGAATCATTCCAATCATGTCTGCACCAGATTCTACAGCTACTTTTGCGGCTTCGACAGAGCGGGTGCCACAAATCTTGACAAGGACTCTATGCTTGTAGGGACTGCCTGTTGAAGCGGGTGAGTCGGTTAGGAGCTCGTCGATGAAGGTCTTCACATTTTTCCCGGCTCTCATCAGGGCTTCTCCGACAAGAACTGCGCCAACACCCTCATTCTCGTATCTCTTGACGTCCTTTCGGGCAGAGATACCACTAAGGGCACAGAGAATAACCTTTTCCTTATCAATCATCCCTACTAATCCACTCGTTGTCTCGAGGTCGACTTTGAAGGAATGTAAATCGCGATTATTAACCCCAATAACTGTGGACCCAACCTTTAGAGCTCTCTCCATCTCTTCCCGGCTGTTAACCTCTACTAGGGGCTCCATCCCTAGCGATTTAGAATAGTCATATAACCTCTTCAGCTCTTCGTCGCTCAACATCTTCACAATGAGCAAGACTGTATCTGCGCCTGCCAATCTTGCTTCCAAGATTTGATATTCCTCGAAGATGAACTCCTTTCGAAGAATTGCCGGACGATTAGGCATTCCATCCACCGCCTGTCTTGCTGCACGTAAATCATCAATGCTGCCTTTGAACCATTCAGGCTCAGTGAGTACAGAGATTGCTGCGGCACCAGCTAGTGCATATGTACGGGCCTGTACTGCGGCAGATGCGTCTATATCAATGAGGCCTTTAGAAGGCGAGGCACGCTTGATTTCAGCCATCAGCGCGCATGGAGTAGATACTGCACGTAGCCGAGCTGGAAAATCGATCAAGGGTGGGTTAATTGATAGCGAGCGTAAAACCTCCAAGTCTGCTGGGCGTTGGGATGGCAAAAGCTTCTGAGCCGCTACAGCGGCGCGACGATGGGCATAAATTTTGTCAAGTATCGATTCCGAGTTTGCAGCACCGCTCGGATTCGGAGCGGTGCTTTCTGAGGAGCCGGTATTCAAAGAGACTTCACACCCCTTCCAGGTACCAGCAGTCATCTCCAAGAAGTTTCTGAACATCATTCGTCCTTCTTCCGTAAGAATACTTTCAGGGTGGTATTGAACGGCCTCAATGGCATACTCTTTATGGCGGATTCCCATAATAACGTCCCGATCAGTCCTAGATGTAACCTCCAGGTCTGCCGGGAGTGTAGCGTGAGTTCCAGCAAGGGAATGGTATCGGGTTACCGCAATGTCCTGCGGGATATTCCGATAGATTCCCTTTCTGTCATGTTTTATCAGGGATGTTTTCCCGTGCACAACTTCGCCAGCGTACTCGACAGCGCCACCAAAAGCGCTAAAGATTGCTTGCCTACGGAAAATTAATTAGCCGGGATATTGAAGCTTGGGGAAGCTCCAGTGGAAGCCAAAGAGCGAGTGACCTACTGGCCCATACAGACTCCAAGAATGGGTATTTTGCCAGAAAAATGCTTAATACATTCAATACTGACACCCGAATCCGTGGTTGGATGGCCAGGGCCAGGACTAATAACAATCTGGGTTGGATTTAGGGCAATTAATTCGGGTAAAGTGATCTTATCATTTCTGTAAACCGTAACCTTGGCTCCTTCTAGTGTGAGGAATTGGTAAATATTCCAGGTAAAGGAATCGTAATTGTCAATCATTATAACATTTGTTGCAGTCGACAATGCCGGCTGAGCGGGGCCCGGATTAGACATTTTCGAGCGGATGGCGGCGATGAGCTGGAAATGGTTTTAGCAAGAGAAACTGGAGACGTTGAGGGCATCCGAAGGATCAATAGTAGGTGGAATAAGTGAGGCGACTCACGGTAAAATGGGAATAATGGTGGTTTAACAACAACTCAAGGTCTGGGATAATGGTACGGGGGGGGTGGTAGTGAATCAACGACAAGCCAGTAATGAATGTCACCAGCGGGGAACTACCGGCACTGGGGGACCAAGGGTTGTTGGAGGGATTCCGGTGAGAATTGGGAAACGATTATGGTATGGGTAGTGAAGGGAGGGAGAAGGGCAGGAGCTAGAGTGAAGGTGGTTGCGGGACTCGAGAGAAAGGAAAGAAGAGTATTAGGGTATAGTTGGGAGGGGTGGTCTCGAGTAAACGCAAAGTATAGTATTATACGATATCACCACGGCGAGACACCCGAACACACACACCTGTCCAAATACACAATACACGGCTACCTATCAGAAATTGTTCGAATCTTAGTGACCCTGGACTACAGGCCGATTAGTGGGGACTGTGTCTGTGTATTTGGGTAGGTTGTGTATTCGGGTGTTCCACCATTTTGTGCTGTATCGGCGGTAGAGCAGCTATAGTATAATACATACATAATATTATGATACAATGGTACAGTAGTCTTTTCAATCCGATGAGCACCTTAACTCAAGTGGGGACATCGGGATAATACAAGTATGGTGGGGCAGAGATCGTGCCAAGTGATTAGATCTTGGCTAGATTATCTCGATAAGATGTCCAGGGTTTCTTTGGGAAAAGGTTCGGAGAGAGCTGTGAGCCGCAATGGAGCGAGAGAGGACAACGAGAGCTTCTTCTGTTGGCTATCCATCACTTATCAACTTTTCCTCTTTTCTTCATCACTTCTTTTATCCACCTCTCCCTCCCCTCTCTCATCTTTCCATCTGCTGGCCCTTTCCTTTCTCACCCTTGTCTCCCGGGTGTTGATTTCACGAATCATTCAATATGGCGGATGCTGCACGGTCTGCTCTGGACTCCTTCGAGATAATAACCACCTCCGGCATCCTCCTTTGGTCGAGGAAATACGCTTCGGTAAACCCAAACATCGTCAATAGCTTTATTAGTGATGTCTTGATCGAAGAGCGTGTCCAGCCCGGTAGCGATGGCAAGTGGTACAAGAAGGATTCCTACACCCTGAAGTGGACATCTTCAAACGATTTTGGGCTAATTTTCATCGTGCGCCACCTCTGGGAGATTTTTTTTCCCTACTGAACGAGTGCTGACGTTTCCCCAGGCTGTTTATCAGAGTCTTTTGCAGCTCACGTGGATTGACGAACTCTTGGATACCGTGAAGAAGCTTTTCACCACCTTGTACGGGGAACAGCTGAAGAAGCCACACACTTCAACAATCGAGTGCCACTTTGATGACTATTTTGAAAATAGGATGCGGGAGCTTGAGAGAAAAGCAGGTGGACCTCGCCCAATCGCTTCCAATGTGGACAGTCGCTCGACCACACCTACTATTGTTACGGGGCAGTGGGATGCGCCTCCGCCGCCGCCCCCAATGCCCGGTATCATGAAATGTACTTTTATCTCTGCCAACCTTTTTTTCTTTCTTTCTTTCACTTCCAAGCTAATATTGAAATAGCGCATTCGAAACCCAGGACGCCAGCCCCCTCGGGAAATCTTGCTACACCTGCGACTCGCGAAATTGCTCGACCTATTTCACCGGCCCCTGGTAGTGGATCTCACCTGTTGAGTGTTAGCAAGCGTCCTGTTCGCGGGAGCCGTGGTCGTCGGGGACATGCGTCCGCAACTTATCCATCGAGCGGTGAAGAGGTATCGCCCGCTCGTGGTGGGGGGGGCAAAAAGTCAGGGAAGAATGCTAAAAAGATGCGCCGATGGGATGCCGACGGTAACGCCGACGAAGAGGATCCAAACACTGTGCTGGACTATTCGGCCCCTAACCCAAATTCTACCGATGAGGAGGCAGAGCGTGGGCGTGATGGTACGAGAAAGGTGGATTACATTGATCAGAAAGAATGGGGCAGCAAGACTTCTAAGGGGGAGTTTGTGTTGAAGGATCTGGATATGGAGGTTAGCGCTATACTCAAGGAATCTAATCAGAAGGATACCAGCGCAGGTGGTTCTAGCGGTGGGCTTGGGGCATTTAGCCTTTTCCGGAACTTGGTAGGGGGCAAGGTGCTCACAAAAGCCGACCTGGAAAAGCCTATGGCGGCAATGCTCGACCAGCTCCTTAAGAAGAACGTTGCTAGAGAGGCAGCTTTACAAGTTTGTGATTCTGTAGAGAAGTCTCTTATCGGGCAGAAGACTGGATCGTTCCAATCAATTGAGGTGCCCGTCAGAGCTGCTGTCGAGGCCTCTCTTCGTAAGATTCTTACCCCTACCAACTCACTCGACCTCCTCCGGGAGATCCAAACCAAGCGTTCCGGCCGCCCATACGTCATTTCTATTGTCGGTGTCAATGGTGTCGGCAAATCCACAAACCTCTCAAAGATCTGTTTTTTTCTTCTCCAAAACAAATACAAAGTCCTGGTGGCTGCCTGCGACACTTTCCGTTCCGGTGCTGTGGAGCAACTCCGCGTACACGTGCGCAACCTAAAAGAGCTCACAGAGCGCGAGGGAGGCGTTGTCGAACTCTACGAAAAGGGCTACGGGAAAGATGCAGCCAACATTGCCAAGGATGCGGTCGCCCATGGCGAAGCGGAAGGGTACGACGTTGTGCTTATCGACACTGCTGGAAGAAGACACAATGATCAGAGACTTATGAGCAGCTTGGAGAAGTTTGCTAAGTTTGCCAATCCGGATAAGATACTTATGGTCGGAGAGGCGCTCGTGGGAACCGACTCAGTCCTTCAGGCCAGGAATTTCAATGCTGCATTTGGGAGCGATAGGTCGCTGGATGGGTTCATTATTAGTAAATGTGATACTGTTGGTGATATGGTTAGCACCCTTTCCCCTATCCTATTTAGTTGCTGTAAGATCAGCATCGCTAATGTTTAAACACAATTGCTTGTAGATTGGAACTCTCATTAGCATGGTCTTCGCGACCGGAATTCCGGTGCTGTTTTTGGGCGTTGGCCAGAATTACCAGGATCTTAGGACTTTGAATATTTCTTGGGCTGTCAAGTTACTCATGTCCTGAGTTTGTCTCAGGGGTTTTTCTGTCGTCAGTGGGAACCTATGCCAGCTTGGATCTGAACACTGTTAGGCTATGAATGTGTTAATCACGGCCTTTGTGGATCTCTCCTTTTTTCTTTTTTCTCGTCTCGCGATGAATGGATGAAACTGTTTTTTTCTTCCTTTTCCACGACTTGTACCCTTAATTCTGCTGACTAGAAGAGCAGTAGTAACAATACGGCGCTTGCATGCTTTGAATTCCGGTGATTAAGTGGTGTGTATTGTAGACCTAGGTATTACTTCTGGATGTTATGTGCTACCGCTCCTCGAGGTTCTCGCTGTGTCTAATTTTCTCTTATTGTGTACCGTGCAACCTATCGAAAAGTGCAATCAATCATCCGACAGCCCATCTAAGCAGGTCCCTTTCTCCGTCCTGCCCTAACCCCTACGTCTAGTAACAACGAGACATCCCTGGTAAACCAGGTTGAATGGAAGAAAGAAAGGAAAGGAGAGAACGAAACCCGAATCAACGGATATCTCTGGCTTGGTTGAATATACAAAAAAAAGCTTCCCGCCGGACCTCATTGCTGGGAGCCGGGTGTTTTTAGGCTGGCGGTCTTAGACTAGCCATGGAGCAAATCGTCCCCAACTCCCTCGAGGTCTCGAGGAGTGCCAGCACAACGCCGTAAACACCCCACCGCCCCACTACCCCACTACTACGCTCCCAGCACTAATGCGGTTTAGACTCGATACCTTCATTGGTTAGTTAGTGTAAATGATTGAAGAATTGGTCCCCAATCTAGCAGCCGAGCACAATCCTCCCTACTTTTTACCTGAGACTCCCACACACAATCGCACTGTCATAACAGAATTTCCGCCCTATCCCACTATATACCGTACCATACAATAGCTGAGCCATACCATAGTGATGCTACGGAAGCCACCGCCGGGGGGAATCGTGGTGCAAAAAGCTTTATTCCAGTAACGGGCTCTCCCCTTGGGCATTTTTTAACGGTGTTGTACGATACCTCTCTGTTTCCCCAAGATGGAGGGAGGCCGGCCGGGGCTAGTAGTTGGTCTGGAGGATTACTAGCAGGGATATAAGAAATATAGCACTTGCTCGCTGAGGGGTCTGACAGATCGTGGGGTGATGGGTATGGAGTGTTGGGAAATGGATAGGAGACAGCAAGCGTATCCATAATGTTGTAAGAAGTACTCTCCCCGCAAGGTCCTTAATTTGGAGCTCGCACAAGTGGAGAAAGTATGTTTGTTGATTTACACATACTGCTCTGTTCTCCTGAAGAAAGACTGGGCAAGTGGGTATAAGTTAGGGGCTTAACTAACTTATATTGCCTCACTTATTGGTTTGTAGTTTGGTTTCATCATTGCTCGGGCGTCAGCCATACTCTGGAGAGTGGGAAGGGGGCAAAGGTTGGGCACCGGATTGAGGGATCTATACCAGCATGTGGGAGAAATATAGCTTGGTGAAAGAAAAACGATATAATGTTATATTAATAACAGCTCGCTGTTCTTGCAACCAGAGCTCTGCATAATGAGAAAAAATAAGGAGAGTAAGGGAAAGTATGTATTAGGCTAAGGTACATATAGCCAGCCCAAGCTTTAATGATATTCATACCTCCTACAAGCTACCCAGTCTCCCTATAGCCTAGCCCAACCATGCCAGAAATGGATACACTAGTTGAGTTGATTAAGGTAGAGAATTCCGTAAACGTAGCTATACCTTTTCAAATGTTGCCAAAGGCCGGAAAAAAAAGGTTCACCTATCCCCACGCTATCATATATCCTTTAGGGCTACCAAATTGCCTGCAGGGGACAAGGACCCAAGATCTGAGTTTTTGTGCCAGACCCTCGGGGGTGTACGATTTCTTGTATGATATTCTCTCTAAGGAATTAATTATTACCCCCTAAGAGAATTGAGCTTGCGAACTTGGGAAAACTAATTCTTCCGGGAGCATTACCTTACACCGCTAGCCCATAGTTTCGGGGTTATGTGTTATATTGTTTTTGTAATTATATTCCTGATAGTTTTGCTCGTGGGGGCGGCGGCCTGAATGAACATACTGTTGTGGGCTCGCCATTGCCAGCAATCAATCAATCAATCAATTCCAGGAGGATTTCCAGAACACGCCCACACATCACCAGAAACTTCTTCTCTAGAGTATGGCAACTTGGTGAAGGCTTCCGTGATAATGAGGAATTTCTCTTTGCCCGTGGAATGGGCCCCTCCCCCACACTAGTCAATTGTTGAATACCCCGAGGCGTGGGAAATACGTGGGCAATTACGAGGATACTTACACTGCCCTAGATAATTTGTCCTTGTCTTGCGAATGGCGGAAACAAGTATCGGGGGAGCTGATAGAGACTACCGGTACTGCATAGCTTGAAGAGTTTGAATGGGGTTTTTGGATGCTAATGCCAATGGGTTTTATGGAATGTCTACTGTAGGACTGAGTCGCAGGCTACAGCATCCTACTCGAGCACGGTACTCGGGGGTTTGCAAGAATCGGAAAACTATTTCTGCTGATCCCACAAAAGACTTTTAGGGGAGAAGGTTAAGTTAATGTTTCCGGTTTCTAGGGAAATCCAATCCGGCCAAGAATTGCACAATCCACTGTCGCTTTGCCACACAATCGGTAGCTGGTCGATCAACTCAACTACAGGTTAAGAATGTGGAAAAAGAGACTATGGATTACGCAGTTCTTCACTGAACTGAATTTCGTTGTTTCATCTCTCGAAAGGATACTAGACCGTACTATGATAATAAAATCTCTTGAAATTTACCATCTCGATTAGCTTAGGATAGGCGTGGTTTGACAGGTTAACAGAATTGTGAATACCATTCAAAGAGGTCTAACATATCCGATAGGTTGATCTTATACCATGTCAGGAAAACGCTGATCCTTCTCAGGAGCTTTTGGCTCAGAATCCAGAGGTCACAGGGCTGTCAGAGGTTGTAGATTTCAAGAGATTCTATGATACTGTAACCGTGCCAAGGTTCCTGCTGAGTTTATTAGTATGTAGGTTTTGTAGGACAATTTTGACCACCGGTATCTGTTTACACAAGATTTTATACGACTGTTTTCGTCTTATGCCAGCCATTTAAGCTATTCAAGACTATACCGTGCCCGAAGCCAGAACTACAGAAGAAATGCGTGGTAGAAATCTAAACCTGAACCAAAGTCAAGAACTCTTGAGCGGCAAGCTCGTGCTTCAGGCTTCTGGACACCTATTGAGTGACCAGTTCAGAGTAGGACCACGGGCGGAAACTCAATGTCTTGCGATACTGGCGGTACGCTTTGTAGTAGATGGCTGGAAGGGGGTCTTTGGACCGGATCATCCATCACGGAAGCCTATTGACCCAAACCATGGACCTGAATAGTTATATCTAGGGTGGAAATTAGGAGCAAAGAAAGAGGGAATGGTTTGCGATCCGCAGTTACCATAAAGGAGTATGCTTTGTCTACAATAAACTGGGAGAGGTGCTGCTTGGCGAAGTGCTGGGGTACGAAATATGTAGGTTATGTGAGGCGCAGTGGGACCCAAAGGATAATAAGTTTAGATTTCCCTTGAGCAATCATTGGCCAAAACCGACCCAAAGATCGATATTTAGGAGTGATGGCAGGGGGAGGAAGTGGGGGGTGTGGTTGCCCACGGGGTGGTAGTGGTAGACCAGGTGGGTGCAAAGGGCTTCGAAGAGATGACGAGTTGTGCTGATAATAGATACTATGCAAAGCTGGGGCAATATTGGAAGGCTTAGGGAAGCAATAAATGTAGGAGTAGAGAAGGAGAAAGGTAAAACAAAATTTGACGCTGGGGTCGTAGTAAGTAATAAGAATTGTATTGCTTGATATTGTTATGAGACTTTTTTTTTTTTTTTTTGAAATTTCCTGTCTAGGGAAGATTGCGCTCAAAATTCGAAGGGAAGAGGTGATTATCGGCCGGTTCCTATGGTCTATTGGCTTAGGAACTGGCCCCGTATTAATGAAGCAGGGACCACCGGATATTCGAATCGCCGCGCCAGTGGATGAAGTCAGGCATTAAAAAATGCCTGGCGAACCACTTTTGTTTTGCTGATGAGGGTTGAGGGTAGCTAATGCCCTAACCTCCATCTTCAGGACAGATAGAGATACAGAGTATCATGAGAGATAGGGGGTGGAGTAGTTTTAACTTTTCGTCGCATTAGTCTTGCGCATCCTTCTTCATTTCCTAAACTCTCATCTCGAAATTTAGCACGCATGTCGCCTTTTTACGGAGATGTTGCTGGGTTCCAGGGAGAGGATTGGGTAAACTTTCGAGTGGTGTTTGTATAGTTACTCGATAAAAGCCTTGACGAAACAAAACTTCTCTTTAGCATAGATTACCTCGCCCTAACGAGGGATGCCTGTATGATATATGCTTGAGGGGACATCTCCTTGTCTCTCTTTGGTTTAGCCTGGAGAACCATTTGTAGTGAATTGAGAATATCCGACTGACACCTTCCCGTGCATTCATCCAGGGTATCAACACACAAAAATGTGCATTGGGAGGAGGAGACGGTTTGGAGCATCTTTACAAGTTCGAGAAGCCGTGGTCCCCTGCAAACCCACTTCTCAAATCCATGTCTCACCCCTGCCAAGACACCATCCTTACTTGTGCCGAGTGATATTACATGACTATTCTTGAGACAGTATTGTGAGACACTCGATTAGTCTCGAATTAGGGACGAAGACTTGAAAACCCATAGTTGCTCTTCAAGACTACAACTGCTTTTCAAGATGAGCGGGGGGGCGAGTTGTATATAACCATCAGGAAAAATTGTTCAACAAATGTATCATACAACACACCCGCCGTACACCACTTCACGATTAAAAACTTACTATCCATTCATATACATCGCGCAACTCAACTCAAAAATCATTAAAAAAAACGTCACCAAAGGATTAATTATGTCTGCTCCTTATTCTAGAGAAGGGAGAAGGGCCAATGGGGAGAGGCTTCGCAATTATAATTCTCGAAATTCTACTGGAAGGATGGTGTCTAGGTGGTTAGACGGTGTGAGCATCGCTACTACATCTACTACTACGATTACAACTCAATTCTCGAGAGCTGGTACTCCCAGAGAGGTAGTAACACGAACAAGGGCCAGCGAGGCAGTATTCCAAACTTACAGTCAGGAAGTGAGGGATCTATTCAGTATCCCCACCCCCACCATCACAAGATCTCCACGCCGGCCCGCTCCCACATTCCACTTCGAACCCCCCTCCGCCTTTGACTCCTATGACACAACGCCCAACTCTTCCGCCCTTCCCTCTCCATCCCAGCAGGTCAGCTCTGCCAGGGTACCCAACCGAGAAACTCAGTTAGCGCAGGTAAGCACGAGGCTGTCGACATTGCGCCACTTGGAGAATCCGACTACCGCCTCGTCTGTTCCCGGGGAGGGATATGCCCGTTCGTCCAGCACCCTCGGAAGAATCGCCGCCGGGGGGGCTCAGCGGGTGTTTACTGCTGGAGAGGATACTCAGCGGACGCTGGGAGATATAGCCCCTGGTGAGACTGACGCTATTAGGAACTTTTGGGCGGAGATTGGGACTGAGGAACATGGGGGACGGGATGGTGAGTACAGTTATGTTGCAGTGGGTGGGGGGGTTGATGCTGG
>QOVD01000462.1:0-13282 GCA_003521225.1 Tuber microsphaerosporum | reverse complement strand
CCCCAGGGTCGCCCCCAAGGCGCCCCAGGTCTACATGTTTTGCCTCCGGTAACCTCTTAGAAGGCATCTCCGACACCCGTGCCAGGGCCTTGATGATTTGCAATGCGCCTGTTCTTCCTTAGTTTGTATTTTTGTTTAAGTTTATTGTTTGCTTAGCTAGTGGCTGGTGATTTTACTTTGTTTTTGTTAAAATGTTTCAAATGCGTGTGGATTTCACGCGATGGAGAAATAGTTTTGTTTTTAGGTTTTTGTTTGTTATTTGTTTTGTTGCGTGTTTGTGGGTTTTGTTTTGGCCATATCTGATGATGCATGCTATTTCTTGTACCTTAAAACAACGAATATATGATATAAAAAAAAAAAAAAAAAATACCAATCACGGGGCCGAGGAGGAGATTGGGCCGAACTATACCGGTGAAGAGGGGGATGAGCAGGAACCGAGAAGGAACAATCTCCCTGAGAACCCGGGAGACGGTGGGGAAGGGCCTTCTCAGCCTTCAAGGAAAGGCAAAGAGAGGGCGATAGATACTGGGAACAATGATGGGGATGGGGGCTTGGACTGAGATGGTAATGATGATGATGGTGTTAATGATAATGATGATAATGATAATGATAATGATAATGATAATGAAGATGATGATGATGATGATGATGATGATGATGATGATGATGATGGCGATGATGATGATGGTGATGGTGGTAATGGTGGTAATGATGACTTGTATAGACCCACAAGTAAGTAATGGTCCAACGTATTGTCAAACTTTGAGAATCTAATTTATTTTTCCATCATTTGCAGATAGAGTTCGCCCGCCAATACCGCCTTCCCTACTTAACAGCCTGATCCAGAACAGACCAGATAATTCGAACCTCTGACATGTTAGAGAAAACCACACCTTGGAAGCTGAAGAGGATGCAACGGCAGCTGCAACCGCGGACCCTACTGCCACTAGCGATGGCGCTCTTCTCAGACTCTGCGGTGACCAACTCAACAACAATTTTGAGCACCAATGCTTCGAAGATGCCGTGAGAATGTTGGGAGCAGAACTCCTCACCCTAGTAGAAGGCGATATTGGGCCCCGCATGCTGAGAATCCCGGGAATCCCTAGTGGAAGGTGCCTCCCCCATCAAGTTTGGGGTGTCTGGTTTATTCTGGAGCGTTGTAACCGGTACAGGTACCTGAGTTACTATGGTTGGTTTTGAGTATCGTTTGATACTCAGTATGTTTTATGTTTGGTTTTGAGTATCGTTTGATACTCAGTATGTTTTATGTTTGGTTTTGAGTATCGTTTGATACTCAGTATGTTTTATGTTTGGTTTTAAGTATCGTTTGATACTGACCATGTGTTAGGTTTGATACCTAAGGAGTTTCAAGGCTGCCACTTTCGGAGCCTTATTATTATTTGTTTAAGCGAGGTACGGGATTGCCTGACAAGTGTATTTAAGACCTGCTATTCTCCGGACTAAGAGAAGGCAGACTTCGACAGACAGAGTTTTCAATATACTTGGTTGAACAGTTACTTCTTCAGTTCGCTTCGAGAATCTTTAGTATTCAGTTAGGTACACCAGACACCTTCTATTAGGAAGTACTTTAGTAGTTGCAATATAGTAAGAAGTTTTGTTACAACAACTTAGTCTAAGCCTCCGGTACTTAGTCTCGTTAGATACCACCCTTTGGTATAGAGCTAGTATCGTTACCCAATCGAAATACAAAACCACCCCGTGTGGCCGTTACAAGCGTATTCTCGCGGACCGTACCCCTGTGGCCCTAATCGCTGACGATATGGGATTGGGCAAGACACATTGCGCACTTGCCACACTACTCTACCTTAAGTACATCGTTGATGAGGCTGCGGCAGGTAGACCTTTGGCATGCTTGGGGGGAAAATCAGGGGCGGAATTGGAAGAGGTTCTGCGGATCTTTGGCGATGATATTGAGGTGTACAGACGACCCTCTATCATCATAGCCCCGGCCAACCTTGTACCTTCCTGGGAACGTGCAGTCCAGAGCTTGATTCCACAAACTCGGCTCAACCTGATCAACCTCTATACTCGACGCCGGCTTAGTCATCACGACCTCAATTACAGTTCCGACAACCCCGAGCGCGGTAAAGCCATCTATCTGATTTCCTATAGTGCCTACAGATCCCACTATAACAATTCCGAGCGCTTGGAGGGCTGCAGTTGGGGGGTTGGGATCTTCGATGAATCCCATATGGCGAAATTCCAAGCAACACAAACCTTCGACTCCTTAATTAAAATTGATGTCCCCTACCGGATTCAGCTCGCGGGAACCCCAATGCACACTACGGTGGGTGATTTGGTTGTTCCGAACAAGTGGCTGTTCGCCCAGGTCACTGATGAGGATGAACTTGATAGCCATGGTCCGCGTCCACTTGAGTCCATAGTTGCTGAGGTGAAGCGCGACAATATAACATTGGAGGAGGCCTATGATCAGATCAAAGATATTGTATGGCCTTGGACCATCCAACGCTGGGGGGAAACTAAGGATGCAAAAGGGGACCCCCTGGTCGGCATCCCCGAGCTTGTCCAGTATGACGTACGCCTGCAATACACTGATGATGAGGCAATAGCAATGGATGGTTGGATTGAGAATGCCAAGGGCGGCAAGCGGAATGCCATCCAGACCGTGCTACACGAGTGGCGTCTTGCGTGCCTTACCATGGACCTTCCAGACAACGATTTGAGCTCGGATGACTCTGAGTCTATGGATGGAGGAGTGCCCTATCGTCAAAACTGGGATCGCAATAACTTCCGCGGCGGGCCTGTGTTCAGATGGCTTTCAGATGTTTTCGTTCCGCAGTTGTTGGCACACCTGAAGGAGGGGCACCGAATAAGGTTGTGATTTTTGCCCCGTTGCCTGGCCAAGCATCCTAATTTAATTGGTTCCTCCGAATCTTTCATGCCGGTATTCACCCTATCTTGTATCACTCTGAGGTTGGGTCGAGAGACCGCGATAGGCTACTACAAGAGTTCGCTTCAGTTGATAGACCGGTGGCGCTGATCCTGACTCCAGCCCTCAGTGGCACCGGGCTGAACCTAGTTGCAGCAAACCATGTCATTATCATGCAAAAGTTCTGGAACTTGAACGAGCAATGTCAAACAGTTGCACGAATTCACCGTATCGGCCAAATGCGGACCCCAAAGGCATGGATCTTGCATTGTGAGGGAGGGGTGGATGATAGGGCTGAAGAACTTCACTAAAGCCGTGGAAAGTTTGAGGCGCGAATCATACACGGATTGATTGGGAAGAGATTCTCCTATATGCAGTTGATGGATGCTAGAGCAACCAGGATCTGTGAGCTTGAGCAGGCACAGTCTGCTACACAAGCTCGTGCTGCTATCCCCGGTCCTTCTGACATTCACCGTGGTGATGGCAGTGATGATAGTGATGATGATAGTGATGATGGTGCTCCCGGCCCTTCTGGAACCCAAGCTTTCCGGTATACTTGATCTGAATCATCAATTTTCCAGCCAAAGACTCATTTCTCTGGTATTCGCTTGTTTCTTTTGTTTGCTTCTCCCTTTTCTACTTGGGTTGTGAGCATTTCTTTTCTGTCCACAGCACGCTATAGACGGTAATGCTATAGATGGTAGTTTCCTTTTGTTTCTCCTTTTGGTTTGGGGTCTGGGTTTGAAGGCTCTTGTCGTCTGGCTTCCATCCACGGGAGCATCTTGGTTTGTTTCATTTCGTCGTTTTTCTTTAGTTTTCTGCCTGGTCAGCATTTATTTTCGGTCTGCAGCATAGGCGGTGGTTTGTTTCTTTTGTCTTGGGTCTGCGTCTCAGAGCATTAGATTTAGAGTTTACGAGGTCAGTGTCCGCATAGCGGTAGAGTGTCTTTTTTTATTACATTTATCTTTGGGTTTGCATTTTATTGGTCTCCGGGGTTAAGGGTTTGCATTCGATTAGATGTTAATGGGGGTCTTATTAGCTCCGCGAGATTCCTATCTTTCTCTTCTTTTCGACTGCGGTATCTGTAGCTACAACAAAGATTTAATTTCACATCCGCGGACTTAGCTTGAAGTTAACTGTGAGAATTAGCCAAGCACAAGACACCCTGTACTGATAAGCTATTTCATGCTACTTGAGGCACTAGGCGACACAGACCCATGTCACGGACCGGGTTTTTTGTGCTCTAGCGAACCCAGCGCACTTTTCCACCATAACATCGCTCTTGAGCGAAATCGATTGTGAGACTTCCATCGGAAAGGGCCTACCACAGTACTATCTACATGTCGTGTGTTTGTTTGAGGAGACAAAGGCAAACGAATACCTTGTCAAGTTCTGTCACCCAAGGACCCCACAGCCTGCCTATATCTTCCATCCCATACCTCGCACTTTGCACTTCATCCTTCACATCATATACCTATCCAGACAACCAAAGGCATGCCACGTGCAGGAGAGAATACCTAGACCAATGAAACCCAAACTCAAGCTCCTCGCTCTTCTGGCACTCAGCGTGTTGGCAGGCGACAGGAACGGACCAGGCGTGCCAATTCACCTGGGCATCCCCCTCATAATTCCGAAGCCTAGCATCCCCCTCGTCGTTCAGATGGCGAATCTAACGACAAAGAGGACAAAGACTATGGTGAATTCTCTACCGGTAAAGTACCCTATGTAGCTTGGAAGGCTTCTCTCTACTGAACTTTACGCTGCCGAAATAGAGCAGCAAGACGCACAGGTTATACGCAGTCTACCAGAACCTTTGAGCGTGTTATTGGACATAGACCTCTTCTCTGAGTCCGATGTCGTGGAAACACGCCCTCGCAAGCGGACTCACATAAACTTTGAGGTCCCTGCAAACAGCCATGGAAGACCGCTTGTTAGGAGACATTCACCAAGTGAGAACAGGCTGTCTACAGGCTCAGGGCAGCAATTTGGAACGCGGAACGACCTTCACCAGAGGCTGCGGACTGAGCTGGCTTGGCAAAAACCCCGCTCTCACGAAGATATATTCTCAACATCGGAACCACAGACTCTATCTGACTCCGCAAGTGCCACATCGGAGGGCAAGCCACTGCGCAAGTTCTGGAAATGAGAGTTTATCCCCCCTGAGAATATTGTTGTTTACGATGCTGCGAAACTTTATTTACAAGCAGAAGTTTATACAGGCCAACCTTGGCCTTCCGCCGCTGTAATGGAGAACATGATTGAGACGGCTTGGAGACTAGCATTGGATCAAAGAAAGCGGGAAAAAGAAGAATACTACGGCTCAGGGGATCAGCAGCCCACGGAACAGGCACCATCACTTCTTCCTGATACAATCTCATTAGAGATAGTAAGTCCCCTAATCCAACCAAGAATGAGAATTACTATTCAGTGGCTAAAAGTTGTGTAAGCTGAAACGCCGTGTATCAGCTTGTCGTGGGTAGCTAGTTTCAGAAGCACGGAAAATAGTGATGTAGTGGTATAAGTTGCCGATCGTGGACCCAGTTGAGTGCCGAACGCTGGTGAAAAGCCTTCTCAAGGATGATTCGTTTCTTAGCCAGACAGTAGATCTCGGAGATGGTCCTCGGACCAGCTGGTTTATGGTAGAGATGATTGTAAAACTGGTGTGTGCCTACTTTTTTGCCGATGAGCGCAGTCTGGGCTGCAAGTCGTATACGCAGAAGTACTTCAGCCCTCTGCGTTGGCCCACAGTTCTCCTCGTGTGCACTGCTCTTCGCTGCTCCTTAATGGACTACGAAGATACAGGGCATAGGTACTTAGCAGTGGGAGATTTCTCACAGGCAGTGTTTGGTGGTTAGTAAGTCATCTCTTAGGGTAAACAAGGCAGCTAATAGGTTAACAGACTACTACAAGAGGTACTATCAAACATATCAAAAGGTGGGCCCACAGACTGCCACCCCTCTAGAAATCCGCACCTCCGGTCAATTATGCTAACTCAATCTGGGGTTAGATGGCCGATGCGCGGAAGAACGCGACAATTCGTAAGATAGACAGGTGCGTGCAAAAGATCCGGTCACAGCATGCGGCAGAACGAATCGAGACTGTTGGGTACGAGGATGAGATGGGGGATGACGTGCGTGACCTCATTGAGAGCGACGACAATCCCTAGCCATGGTTTGCAGACCCTGTCTGGTAGTCCGGAGGTGAATAGCGGTTGGGAGCGGAATGGTGGTCAAGAGGAGAATGGTGGTCAAGAGGAGAATGGTGGTCCGGAGGGGAATGGTGGTCCGGAGGGGAAAGCTGGTCCGGAGGGGAATGGTGGTCCGGAGGGGAACTGCGAGCGCGGCCGTATTGAAGCCAGACACTTTGGGAGTTGCAATCCCTAGTGTTCGGCTTCAATTCGGCTGCGCCAGTACTTTGTGGATCGATGGCTTCTTTTTTTCACTATAATTAATATGTTTGTTGCTTGGTGTTGATGGTGAGCATAGCGAAATAAACTAGACCTTTTGTATTAGATCCACCGGGGGGGATTTTCGTTAGTAATGAGTATTTGTTTATATAGGTTATATATCTAGAGAACAACAGGGTGTGCTAATGCAATCACTGGGTTAAGTACGACGCGTATATGGTGCAACAGAGTTGAGATCGCGGAACCCAGGGAACCCAGAAGGCCTCAGACCCAAGGCTGCGCGAAACTAGTGAAAACAGGGAGGACGGAACGCGGACCAGAGAAGAGCTGGTCCGCGGTTAGAAAACTACGGAAGAACCAGTAGAGGGCAGAGGCAGAACCGGGATAATCAGGATCGTGGCGAGGAAAATCAGGAGGCAAACCGCATGTAAACAGGATGGATAGGAGATCGTGAGCAAGAACCAGGGGTGACACGAAAAGCGCAAAGAAGTGTCTGAGGAACACGGGGAGGAGAAGCGAAAGGATCAGGTGACATGGGGGAGGGGAAGCAAGGAACAGCAGGTGATAGAAATCAAAAGCGCGTAAACTGGAGGACGAGGGTGATAGACCTGGATGGCTCTGGGCTGGGGCAGGCAGAGGTCCAGGAGCAGAAGGGGTATGTGAGGGAGGTGCAAGATAGAATAGAGGAGTCAAAGCAAGGATGTGAGAGAGCCAGGACCAGAGAAGGGTGGACCAGAGATCACAGGGACGAGGGAAGGGTGGACCAGAGATCGCTGGGATGAGGGAAGTGTGGACCAGGACCGCGGACCGAGGGTACGAGTAAAATGGCTGGACCTCGGTGCTGGGTGGTGGACCAAGAGGTTCAAGGGAACCAGGGGTAGCCAGGTGACTTCAGGACCAGCGAAAACATTTTGCTGATGCAAGTATATTCTTAATCTAGACATCTCGCTGAAGTCTGCTATCTCCTGCTAGCCAAGAGATGGTTCTTAAATAGATAAGTTGTTCCTGTCCTTTAGTTATCAGTTATCCTGCAACCATGATCATTACTGGTGAGTGTATAGTTTACCGGAATCCTGTAGTCCTGCTGGAGTTTCAAAGACTCAGAGCCTACCTCTACCAAGCCTGCTGCTTACCGCTGGTATACATGACTATTCTAGATCAGAATTCAACCAAATTAGGTCCAACCCAAGAAATTAAACATATAACAATCTGCCTGTATCCTAATCAATACCAGAGGTAAAATAAACCAAACATAAATCAAGTTAAACTGAACATAGGAGATCTAATGCTGCTTGTTATAGTATAATGTTATCGCAACATGTACACATGTTACAATTATATAAGCAAAATAACTTCAGTCCTCATAGTTTACCAAGGAGAGTGATAGTCTCTGTTATTTACCTTGGTGTCCCCTGGTCCACCATGGTCCACCATTTTATAAGATTTGAAAATAGGTGGATCAGAGCAGATCAGACAGGACCAAAAGGACCTCAGAGACCACAACCTCTATTGGCTGACCTCGAGTATTTAGGACTACTGTAAATCATCCTTTAATATTTTCCTGACATATTTTGAGTCTTAGGTTATTTATTTAAACAATTCATCTAACTCGAAAGGGTTACTTTATTTTTATTTTTATTATTATTCTAAGGTTACCCGGCCTTAGCCCTCAGGCGAGGTACCGGTTGCCCCGCGCAAAAGTTTTTTTGCATCTCTCCTACATTTGACCAGCCGTACCTACTGGAACTTTGTCAATCGATCCGAAGGCCTTGGGCAACCTGTTCTCTACAACAGATCAAGCAGCGAAAAGCGGAGGATGTCTCGAGCTTTTACAGATAACATCAATTCTTTCAATGTGTCGAATACCATTATCCTTGCTGCTGCCGATGATGAGTCCAAAATCCTGGCCTGGTTGTCACCCTTAGAGCCCCAGGTGCGACATCAGGATATTTGTGGTCAGCGGGTGGATAGTGTAGGGGACTGGTTACTGGAAACGAGAGAGTTCAGAAATTGGTATAACGGTAATGGGAAGGGTGGATCTGATCATGCGGCCTTGTTCTGCTATGGAGACCCGGGGGTCGGTAAAAGTTACATATGGTAGGAGAGGCCATCAGTGAGGAACAAGGGATATTATTGCTGACAGGTCGTGATCGTAGTTCTCTTGTTGTAGACTATTTATGTGACCAGGTCATGGAACCGGATATGGTGGTCGCTTGCTTTTACTATGACTTCGCTTCCCGGGAGGCCCAATCCCCAACGAATATGCTCGGCTCTCTGCTCAAACAGCTTCTGAGTGGGTTAGGAGCAATTCCCATGGACATCGCGCAGAGATTTCGGAGCCAGAAGAAGGCGATTGGTGGGCGGAGGCTGCAACTTCCTGATATTGTGAAAATGTGCACCGCTGTCTCATGTTTACAACGCACATTCATCTGTGTTGACGCTTTCGACGAATGTGTTCCAAGGGATCGACTAGAGGTTCTTGATGCACTGGAACAAATTCTCCGCGGGTCGCCAAATACACGAATGTTCATGACCGGAAGGTCGCATATCCGGGGGGCGGTCGAGAGGGGACTAGGTAGGGGAACAATAAGTTTATCCATAAAGCCCAGAGACGACGATATAATCACGTATTTGCGCGCGAGACTGAGGAAGGACACAACTCCCGAGGCGATGGATAGTTTCTTGGAGAACGATATTATGAAGAGCATTCTAGAGGAGATCTCCGAAACGTGCGTATCGGTGGGAGATCCAGGAAACCCTTGTGAGCCGTGTACTGATAGATACGAATGCAGATTCCTACTGGCTTCACTCAAGGTCGAAAATATCCTGAGAGAAACGACAATTCATCGGAGGCGAAATAGGTTGAATGCGATGGAAGATGGGCTAGGGTTAGAAGATGCATACGAGGAAACACTGGAACGGATAAGAGTTCAAGAAGGGGAGAAACCAAAACTTGCCATGACCACACTAATGTGGGTATGTCATTCGGAGCGGCCATTACGGGTAGATGAACTGTGCCATGCTCTCGCTGTGGAAATTGGATCTACCTATTTCAGTAACGACAATGTGCCTGCAGTAGAGACATTGCTCGCCTGCTGCCAAGGACTAGTGATGGTAGATAAGAAAGCCTCGACCGCCCGGTTGGTCCACCACACACTCCGCGAGTACCTCCCCACTCATCGCAACCTTTTCCCCCAAGCTCAGTTGGTGATGGCGGAGACCTGCTTGACTTATCTGAATTCGAATCAGGCCAAATCTCTTCCAGCCAAATCCCAACCTGATCTCTCAAGTATGCCCTTTCTCAAATATTGTTCACGATATTGGGGTGTCCACGCGAAGAGAGAGCTTTCAGGTCACGCGAGACTGCTTGCAATGGAACTGTTAGACCAGTACGAGAGCCACGTAGCCGCAAACTCACTATTTGAGCAAATTTTGGATACGGAAGATTCCCCGGAAGTCAATGCTCCTTCACTGTTCGGTGGACTACACTGTGCATCTTTCTTCGGGATCGTTGATCCTATGGCTAGTTTGTTGGGAATGAGTGGCTGTGATGCCGATCAAGGAGATTCTGCAGGCATAACACCACTCATGTGGGCCGTGAGGGGTGGACATGAGGAGGCGGTGGAGTTATTGCTGAGACAGGAAGCTGTCAGGCCCGGCACGTCGGACAATAGCGGTAATACACCGCTTTGGTGGGCCGCAAAGAATAGGCACAAGTTAATCGTGAAGCAACTTCTAGACCGAGAACACGTCAACCCTGACCATCCAAACAATCACGGCTTCACAGCTCTCCTGGTAGCTGCATTTTTGGGGGATGAGGAAGTGGTGGAACAACTTTTGGACCGGGAAGACGTCAACCCTAACCGGCCAGACAGAAATGGTTATACACCTCTCTTTATGGCTGCACTGAGAGGGCATGGGGCAGTGGTGGAGCGACTTTTGGACCGGGAAGACATCAACCCTAATCAGTCGGACAACGAGGGCCATACACCCCTCTTTATTGCTGCACTAGGAGGGCATGGGGTAGTGGTGGAGCAACTTTTAGACCGGGAAGACGTCAATCCGGACCAGTCGGGTATTGAGGGCCGTACGCCTCTCATTGTGGCTGCGATGGGGGGGCACGAGTCAGTGGCGAAGCAACTCTTAGACCGAGAAGGCATCAACCCCAACAAGCCAGACGATGAGGGCAAGACACCACTTTCATGGGCTGCAATTAACGGGCACGGGTCGGTGGTGAAGCAACTCTTAGACCGAGAAGGCGTCAACCCTGACGAGCCAGACAACGAGGGCAATACACCACTTTCATGGGCTGCAATTAACGGGTACGAGTCAGTGGCGAAGCAACTCTTAGACCGAGAAGGCATCAACCCCAACAAGCCAGACGATGAGGGCAAGACACCACTTTCATGGGCTGCAATTAACGGGCACGAGTCAGTGGTGAAGAAACTTTTAGACCGGGAAGACGTCAACCCCAATGAGCCAGATAATGAGGGCAAGACACCACTTTTGTGGGCCGCGATGGAAGGGCACGAGTTAGTGGTGAAGCAGCTTTTGGGCCGGGGAGACGTCAACCCCGGCAAGTCAGACAACGAAGGTAATACACCACTTTCGTGGGCTGCAATTAGCGGGCACGAGTCAGTGGCAAAGCAACTCTTAGACCGAGAAGGCGTCAACCCTGACGAGCCAGACGGTGAGGGCAAGACACCACTTTCATGGGCTGCAATTAACGGGCACGAGTCAATGGTGAAGCAACTCTTAGACCGAGAAGGCGTCAACCCTGACCAGCCGGACAACGAGGGAAATACACCGATTTTGTGGGCCGCGATGGAAGGGCACGAGTTAGTGGTGAAGCAGCTTTTGGGCCGGGAGGACGTCAACCCCAACAAGCCAGACAACGAGGGCAATACACCACTTTCGTGGGCTGCAATTAACGGGTACGAGTCAGTGGCAAAGCAACTCTTAGACCAAGAAGGCGTCAACCCCAACGAGCTAGACGATGAGGGCAAGACACCACTTTCATGGGCTGCAATTAACGGGCACGGGTCGGTGGTGAAGCAACTCTTAGACCGAGAAGACGTCAACCCCAACAAGCCAGATAATGAGGGCAAGACACCACTTTCATGGGCTGCAATTAACGGGCACGGGTCGGTGGTGAAGCAACTCTTAGACCGAGAAGGCGTCAACCCTGACGAGCCAGACAACGAGGGCAATACACCACTTTCGTGGGCTGCAATTAACGGGCACGAGTCAGTGGCGAAGCAACTCTTAGACCGAGAAGGCATCAACCCCAACAAGCCAGACGATGAGGGCAAGACACCACTTTCATGGGCTGCAATTAACGGGCACGAGTCAGTGGTGAAGAAACTTTTAGACCGGGAAGACGTCAACCCCAATGAGCCAGATAATGAGGGCAAGACACCACTTTTGTGGGCCGCGATGGAAGGGCACGAGTTAGTGGTGAAGCAAATTTTGGGCCGGGAAGACGTCAACCCCGATAAGCCAGACAACGAGGGCAATACACCACTTTCATGGGCTGCAATTAGCGGGTACGAGTCAGTGGTGAAGCAACTTTTAGACCGGGAAGACGTCAACCTCAACAAGCCAGACGATGAGGGCAAGACACCACTTTCATGGGCTGCAATTAACGGGCACGAGTCAGTGGTGAAGAAACTTTTAGACCGGGAAGACGTCAACCCCAATGAGCCAGATAATGAGGGCAAGACATCACTTTCATGGGCCGCGATGGAAGGGCACGAGTTAGTGGTGAAGCAAATTTTGGCCCGGGAAGACGCCAATCCCGGCAAGCCAGACAATGAAGGCAATACACCACTTTCGTGGGCTGCAATTAACGGGCACGAGTCAGTGGTTAAGCAACTTTTAGACCGAGAAGACGTCAACCCCAGCAACCCCGACCATAAGGGTAGGACACCACTTTCGTTGGCTGCAATTGGCGGGCACGAGGCAGTCGTGAAGCAACTTTTTGACCGGTAAGACGTGAACCCCGCCGTACCCGACAAAAATGGTCACATACCACTCTAGTATGCGTCTTCAAAAGGACATAAAGGAGTGGCGAATCTACTGCAAGCATGGAAATTTCCAGTCCCAGCCTGGCCTGCAGTCGGCGAGTTCCGGGCTTCTTTACCCTCCTCCAGTCTTTGACTGCGGCTATCTGCGATCCCCGTATCATACCTACGAACTTCCTCCACATTTCCCTTGCCCCCCTCTTTACATCTCTCCCGGGCTCCTGGAGCCTACGGCCCACCCTTAACACCTTTTCCTCGGTGTGCTCTCTCTTTCCCTTCTGTATTGATCCTTATGTCTGAGCTTGTAAATTTTCTAGGCTTGCAGTTCATCATACTTTTGCAATGTAGGGCATATGTATAACCACCGGAAACCTCCCCGATTTACTACTGCGATGGAATGGAGAATTTTGAGTTTCTGTTGTAGGTGGAATAAAGAGGTGGGAAGATATTTTCCTACTTCACCTTCGCCCTTGCAACTTTTGTTCCGTTACATCAACTCTTACCTTGACTTCCAATTATAGATCCTCCTTTTCATGTATCATCGTTTTCTTTCACTTGCTCTATAGTACCTTTTAGATCATCTCTTCTTTTGTTTTTTCCTATAAATGATAGATTGATTATATTTGATACTACTATTTTAATAGCATAGTTAGGTCCGTTTGCCACAGAAATTACTCCTCATCTATTTCTCTATCTGCCATCGAGGGAGGCCTTAGTATGGACTTACCCGCCGTACTGTTAATACTAGCAGCCCTCTCGCCCCTACGGGTCTTATCACAGTGCTTAGTGTTGAATAATCTGGCCGGCCCAGGGGAAGGATAAAAATATAAGACTCAGATAAAAATAGTAAATACATATAAAAAAGGAAAATACATACTAAAAATAATAAATGTACCATTAACAGCAGATTGAGGCTGTACTGGACCCAGTTCCATGGTTCAG
>QOVD01000461.1:0-26507 GCA_003521225.1 Tuber microsphaerosporum | reverse complement strand
AAAAAAAAAAAAAAAAAAAAAAAAAAGCAGGCTTGGTAGCGGTAAGCTATGAGTCTTTGAGACTCCGGAGGACTAAACGATTCCGGTGAACTGTACAATTACCGGTAATGATCGTGGTTGCAGGTCAACTGATTACTGAAGGATGAGAACAACTTATGTATTTAAGAAACGTCTCCTGACTAGCAGGACACAGAGCAGACTTCAGCGAGACGCCTAGATTAAGAATATACTTGGTTGAACGGCGATCCTTTGTTCCCCTCGCTCTCTACCTGATACTCTTCTCCCTTCGCCTCTCCAGAAGCCTCCCTTGAGCCCAGTGCTAGCAGGACTACCGCCTGTCTCATTGTATTTAGTTAAGACAGGAGTAAACCTGTTACATTTTTTTCGCCTCAGCAGGTGAAACTAGGTTCTTTGGATTGAGAACCATCAGGTTGGACTGATCATCCTTTCTTTTTTGTTAACTATTTAGAAGCAGGAGCGGCAGGGGAAGAGATCACCGGCTCAGTGCAGCATCCACAATAGCGGAACAAAGGGAAAGAAACACTACAAGATCCGGCAGAATCTACCGGCCCTCCCAACCACAAGTTCCTGCGCAAGAACCGACCCCAGGTCCTTCCTCACCGGCAGTAGAACCGGAAACACACAACCCTTCAGAAAGCCAGTTACTTCCTGGAGATCTTGACACAGACTCAGAAAAAGAGCGAGAAACATAAGACCTATTACAGAGAGTAGCTCGAGATTCAGAGGCCGCAGCAGCAGCGCTTGCAGCAACTCTCGCATCTGCCTCATACTCTACAACACCTACTGGGAGACCAGAACTTCCCAGAAGGCAGAGCATCCTGGAACAAGTCCTTAGAACAGGTACATTATCACAACAAGCCTCAGGAAGCCTGACGCCCCCTGGAGCATTCCCAGACACACCCAAAAGACCTAGAGGACGGACAAGGGAACCTGAACGACCAGACCCAACACCACCTCCACCCCCACCAGATCCAACACCCGCAGCAGCTATGGCTGACGCAGGACTATCAAGAAAACCAAGAATAAAGCTTCCCCAACCATCGAAATTTACAGGAGTAGGAGAAGATCTCAAACCTGATAAACTCAAGAGATGGTTCAGGGCAGTAAAAAAGTACCTGTCAAAGCATGATATCAACGATGATACAGAAGATGTGGTAGATTATAATCGATCCTTTACCGAACAACGAGCACACACAGCCTACATGACACTACTAGATAAGTCTGATGAAATTGATCCTACACTAGAACAATTCAAGGCCAGATTTAAACAGCTATTCGAAGCTTCTACCAATACCGATAATGTATACCAGCAATGGCAAAAGATACAACAAAACTCAGGAGGAAAGTCCCAGCGGATATCTAAGATAGCAGGAGAGCTAGCAGACCTCAGAGGCACATTGCCCAGAGACTCATTCTCAGATTACGCCCAGAGACAGAGGTTTATGGATGCTATGGACTCGAAGCTACGAAGGAAGGTTGAGCCACAAATCAGGCCAGAAGACACCTGTGATCATATAGTGGCACTAGCAGAAAGATACGACGCTAGTATGTACAAGACTGGAGCCTACAAAAGCAGCGGTGAAGGAAGAACCACTCAAGGCAACAAACAGTATAAACCAAAAACGGAGAACACTCCTAGCCAAACGACGAACACCACGAACAAGGGGAAAGGCAAAAGCCCTGCAAAGAAAAAAGCTTACAAAAAATTGAACAAGCCAAGTAAGGCTGAAATGGATCGATACAAGGCAGAAGGAGCATGTTTCTACTGTGGGGAAAGTGGGCATATGGCAAACGAATGCCCAAAGAAGGAAGTCAAAACCAAGAATGTCCGAGTATCTGAGGATACTGGAGACAGCAGCGAAGAAGAATATGAAGCCCAAAGCGATGATACTGAAGAACTTGATGGCCACAACACCATAGTTACCAATAAAACTAGTGTGGGAAACTCAGACAACGCTAGCAAGCCCTTCCAGGCACTCGAATTCACTATGCTAGTTAATGGCAAGCCCGCTAGAGTACTAGCGGATACAGGAACAATAGGAGGTACCCTATTAAGCAATCGATTTTGTGACCACACACAACATACCATATAGACCTCAGAAGTACCCGACAACGCTAAAGATGACAGTCAAGGGATCATGATCCACTAGCAACCACAGTTGCACAGTCAAAATTCAGATAGGAAAGATGAGAATACCTCAGGTGACCATGATGGTTACTCCAGTCTCAGACTACGATATCCAACTGAGTATGGACGATCTCATACCATTTGGAGCAGTCATAGACTGTAGGAAAAACAGCATATACTTCCCTGACCATAAAGTTAGGATTAATTGCAGTGGAAATTCAGCTTTACCAAGGAGCGCCATAATGAAAACACAGAAGGAACCAGATTTTCTGGCCATGTTCCCTAAAGTCTTTGTCAGTGAGGTACCTGCAGAACTCCCGCCACTCAGGAACATCAACCACAGGATCACACTCAAGGATCCAAACCACCTAACGAAAACACCTACCTTTAAAGCGCCAGAGAAGCTATTACCCAGCTTCAAAGCAAAAATCGATAAGATGCTGGCCGCTAAAATCATATACAGAGCAACCACGCCAGGAGGAGCAAGTATGTTTGTATCTGAGAAACCAGTGGGCAAGGTGCGATTACTGGTAGATTTAAGATTCAGGAATGAAAACACAGTGGCAGACCACTCCCAAATCCAGAACCAACAAACCATATTACTGGCAGTAGCAAGAGGGAAATTCCGGAGCAAGATAGACCTTAGCGATGCCTATTTCCAGACCAGGGTACACCCAGATGACGAAAAATATAATACAATTAAAACGCCATTTGGAGGCTTTGTGAGCAGAGTTATGATGCAGGGTGATATGAATACGCCAGCTACATTTGTCAGAGTCATGGAAGACGTATTCTCAGCTGAACTAGGAAAGTTCATTTGGGCATATATTGACGATATCTTCATATTTAGCAACACACATGAAAAACACATAAAGCATGTCAAGATTGCCTGCAGCAGAGTGCAAGAGGCGAAGCTCTATGCAAACCCAAGAAAAAGTGTCTTCTTTGCAAAGAAGCTAGAAATTCTAGGACATGTTATCGATAATGAAGGCATTCACCCAGCACCAGAAAAGATAAGAACAGTTACAGATTGGACCAGGCCTCGGAATAAGAAGGAACTACAGTGATTCAATGGGATGGTAAATTATATCTCGCAGTTCCTTCCCCACATAGCCACGATTACAGCGCCGCTCACAGAGCTTACCGGCGAAGCTGAATGGCTATCGACAAACCTACAGGAAGCTGCATTCCAAGCAGTCAACCAAGCGGCCCAGGAACATAAGATTCTAAAACCGATCGACTATAACAACCCAGATATAATATAGTTGTTTACCGATGCATCACCTACCGGAACTGGTGCATGGCTAGGCCAAGTACCAACCAGAGATGCAGCTAGACCGGCAGCATTCCACAGCAGGAAGCTTACTCCTGCACAAAACAACTACACAACCCACCAACAGGAAGCTCTCGCTATCGTTGAGGCTGTGGAATCATTTGCGCATTTACTACAATATACGAACTTCACCATAGTTACCGATCATGAGAGGCCCACTAAGCTCATGACACAAAAGAATTTGAGTGGAAGACAACAAAGATGGCTAACGCACCTGGGAAAATTCGATTTCAAAATAGAATACCGACCAGGAGCGAAGAACTTCTTAGCAGACTATCTATCTAGGATTCATGAAGAGAACCCTAGCGAAAATGATATAAACCTCAAGGACCCAACAACAGAAAGCGAAGAGACAGACCTACATTCTACATCCCATATTTCTACACACTACACGTCTTCATTCATATAAAGCACAGAATCAGACGACGCCATGGAGGAAGACAGACAAAGACAGCACTCTCCATCTCTAACCTCACGTGATTCCATATACTGCAGTAGCCCTGACTACCTCATGAACAAAGTAACCTCCTATGCTGTTACTCGATCACAAAAGTGCAAAGAACACCCACCTAGATCCGAAAGCACCTCATCAAACGATAATGCCATTATCGTAGGAAACTTATAGGGCAATACAGTAACAGCCCCTATCCCAAGCGCAATGGAAAGGAGCCACTCTGAAAAAGGTTGGATGTCATGTACCGATAACGATTGCCAGATACACTGGAGCGAGAAGGCTGGAGCAGGATTCTGGCCTAAGGACCCGAAGAAGCGCAAAGCCAGTAAGAAGAATAAGAACAAAACCACTGAAAGCACAGAATCCTCCAACATCAAGCAATCCCCCCACTTTCCAGATATACTATTTATATCTGACCCGCCTATCCCCTTCCGCCTGGAGCAAAGCATATTGGCTACTTCTTCTATGGCTTCGCCAGCCTTTGGCCCTCTATAGAGCGAACCTCACATGACAAAAGATGAACCAGAGAAGGCCCAATCCTTCCTTGGAACACTACACTCTACACTCTTATAGGAATTCCACCCTAGGGTCATGGAAGCTCTCAAGCTCGACCCTCTATATGCTAAGGTTAAGGAAACCGGTGATAAACTCCACTACACCATCTCTGATGACCTGCTACTAGCCCAGAACACCAAAGGGTATCAGAACCTCTACATACCGGTAGGACCTTTTGAAAGGGGAGTATCCCTTCGGGATTTTATCCTCAGAACAGTTCATGAAGGCCTCGGTCATTTCTCTGCTCACAAATGCTATACCTATGCAGCTTGTTTTTTCTGGTGGCCACAGATGTGCCAGGACTTTACCCTCTACTGTCGCTCTTGTGACAAGTGCCAGATTAACAACGAGCCTACAACACGCCCGGCAGGCAGGTCCCTGGCCCTCCCAGACCCAGACGAAGCATACCAATCTCTAGCTATTGACTTTGCTGGACCTTTCAACAAATCAAACGAATTTACTACTATCATGGTAATCATGGATCGATTTACCTCTTATACCCACCTTGTCCCCCATAAAGACGCGGCAACCTCTGAGAAGACGTTCAAGAAACTACAAAGAACAGTCTTTGATATTCATGGCCTCCCACTCAGCATCGTCCTTGACCAGGGCTCTCGATTTACCTCTAAGTTTTGGTCCCAGATGATGAAATCCCTCGGAATCTAAGTCTGGATGGCCACCCAATACCACCACCAAACGAATGGCCAGGTTGAGCACAGGATTCGCACACTAAAGCAAATGATGAGGAACTTTGTTAACAAGAGACAGAACAACGGGTCCGGAGTCCTCCCAGCAATAGCAGCAGCCATGAACTGCACACCCCACGAGTCCTTGGGCATCTCACCTTACCAGGCCCTCTATGGATGCCCATGGAAGATATTCAACCCAGTCCAACAATCCTCAAGCAAGATACCAGCAGTGGACGACATTCTCAATGCTAATAAAGCAACGAGAATGCAGGTAGATATGGCCAGAAAGCACGCCACCTTCTGGCAGACAGTCCAAGCAGACAAGAAGAGGAAACCTCTAAAGCAACCGCAGCAGAATGGTAGTAGAGTCTTTGTCAGAGGATGCCCATATATATCCTCCCCTGGACGATCCAAGAAGCTAGAACCTCGATGGTTCGGACCCTTCCAAGTCCTAGAATATCACGCCGATACAGACTACTATAAGCTAGAACTACCCCGTCGCATGGAAAGACAGAAGCCCTACCTCCATGGATCCTCACTCAAAGAATACCGCGAGAACGACCCAGATAGATTCAAGTCCAGAAGGATGGACAAGCCAGCGCCCATTATCATTGACAATGCAGAAGAATGGGAAGCAGAGGACATACTCGATTATAGGCTACAGAACAACTGGTATGAATTCCTGGTCAGCTGGAAAGGTTATGACCCAGCAGATCACTCCTGGGAGCCTATAGAGAACCTCGAGAACGCTATAGAACATATTCAGGTATACTGGATACTCAACCACCCCAATGATCCCCAACTCCAGATTACTTCCTACTTCGTTAAGACCACTTGGGAACCTATGGAAGTATCCACTACTCTTTGTATCGCCAGCGCACCACCTGACAACTTCTGGGAACCCTACAACGATGAAGACTACTACTCTAGTAACTGTGGAATAGATTACTTTCTCACAGACAACGACGGCCTCCTATGGCACATGGACAACGACGCAGAAGAAGAGGAGATTTAGATAGTTAAGGTTTATTTCAGATTTGGGGAATGTAACATGTGTACATGTTCTGGAAGTATTACATAGGCGGTAGCGATGAATTTTCTATGTTTAGTTTAGTTTGATTTATATTTGGTTTTATCTCACCTCCGGTATTGATTAGGATACCAGCAGCTTGTTATATGTTTAGTTTCTTTGGTTGGAACTTATCTGTTTGAATTCCGGAAAGGAATGGTCATGTATACCGGCGGTAGGCAGCAGGCTTGGTAGCGGTGAGCTATGAGTCTTTGAGACTCAGGCAGGACTACAGGATTCCGGTGAACTGTACAATCACCAGTAATGATCGTGGTTGCAGGATAACTGATTACTGAAGGATGGGAACAACTTATGTATTTAATAAATGTCTCTTGGCTAGCAGGAGACAGAGCAGACTTCAGCGAGACGCCTAGATTAAGAATATACTTGGTTGAACGGCGATCCTTTGTTCCCCTCGCTCTCTACCCGATACTCTTCTCCCTTTGCCTCTCCAGAAGCTTCCCTTGAGCCCAGCGCTAGCAGGACTACCGCCGGTCTCCTTGTATTTAGTTAAGACAGGAGTAAACCTGTTACAGTACGCTTGATGGGGAACGCTTAGGTCACGAACATCTCGGTCTCGTCTTTCGTTTCGGCTTCGGAAAACATTCGGCTATGGCCTGCTAGTCTCATGTTTCTAGCGAGTTGACTACTCTTCCTCCTGTTTCTCGGTTTCGTCCGGTTGCTCCGTCATAGCTACACCCCTCCCCTGGCTGGCACCCTACTGCCGACCTGTTAGCCTCTCCCGCCGCCACCTTCACATTTCGCAGCACTCGGTTAAGCTCCGGCGTGGTATGGCACTGCCTCCGTGCTCGATGTCAGATCTCTGGGTGGGAGTAATTGCTTGCTATCGCCTATATTTGGGTAGCTGGCCGCCCCTTGGCCAGGACGCTTAGCCCGAATGGTAGGATTGTTCCGTTGTCTTGACGTTATCCGTGTGTTGGACTTTCAATTATTTCCTTTGTTGACGTGGAGTTTACGGCATAGGTTTTCCTGTTGTTTCCCGCTTACTTGTTTGATAATTCTTGTTGTAGAGTTAGTTTCGTCTTGCGTGTGAGATGTGCAGTTGGTCTCATACCAGAGAGGCTTGGGATGATGACTTTTTACTAGACGCCGGGGAGGATGTTAGGGGTTTTTCTTCGCCATAGCTATACGTTACATGTGTGGTTGTACTCGTAGAAACAATGCAAAACTGATTTAAAAAAAAAAAAAAAGAAAAAAAAAAAACTACCGGGTGGCTAGTCACGAACCATCTCCTCTACAACTCCGGCGATTGAAATCTGAACACCATGGGAAATCATCGTCAACCACCCACCCTCCTCTCCCCTCTTCTGATGGCACAGTTGCCTAGCAGGGTGACGCTACTACACCCCTCTCCCCTCTTTTCCCCTTCTGATGGCTCTGCTCTCGGGCAGTCTTTGTATAAGGGGTTCACGGTCGCTCTCTACCCTCTTCCTTGCATTCGCTTCGCTGCCCTGGCTTCGCGCTTGCACACGTTTGGCAAACCCTATCTCGTCAATGGCCTTCTCCAGTTTCGGGTTATCAGTGAAGTAGTGGCCCCGGTGGCTCTGCTCCCTGGTATTGCACTCTCTCCTGCAAACTCTGTTTGGTATGATCAGCATCGTTGAAAAACTGTTATCTCGTTTCGGTCGGTCGGTCTCACACTTCTTGACTGGGTCTACCCCTCCTCTCTCTTCCCTCGTGGCCTCAGGCCTCCTCTCCGCTCCCAGTTTCGTCTAGTTGCTCTGTTACAGCTTCACTCCGCTCCTTGGCTCGTACCCTACTACTAGCTGGCTTCTCTGGCCCCCCTCGGTATACATCCCCTGGGGTCCCCCTCTTCGTTGGGCTCTGCCCTCCACCTCCTCCAGGTCCCTGTCCCTTCTGATCGGCTGCCCTCGGAATCTGTTATTGCTAAGTGCGTGGCGGTGATATTCGTCGGTTGTATGGGGTTCATACCTACTGCCTCTGCCCCCCGAAGTATGCCCCTCTCCGGGTCCGATTTTCCGGTCAGTCCATAGAGTAGGTTCCTTACGCCACACGTCTCAGCTACGACGGCCTTGTCGTATGCATCTCCCGCTGAGTGTCCTTCAGCCCCTGTGCTGGTCTATAAGGCCCAGGTATATCTACCCCTTGTGTGTGCCGGGTCCGATGGTATATCCTATGGTTTGGTATTCAGGGTTACTTTCTAGCTGGGCTTGAAGTCTTCTTTGGTTGGTATACAGGTTTCTCCCTCTCGTTTGGGTTTTCTCTTGGTGGGCTGCACGTCTGTGGAGGTTGTTTGGTTTGTTGTATTCTGGCCTGTTGTTTCCTTTATAGTTTCTACCCATAGTACCGGGCTGTTGTATCTTTAGCAGATGCGAGTACGCAGTCGGGCAGGGTTAGAGGGTTTTAGTAGAGACAGCGCGGGATGGACAGTAGTTGGAGATTTGTTCCTGCCTTAGTGATAAGCTACATTTAGGTCAGTCGCCTTAAGCACGAAATAAATTGATATAAAAAAACCAAAAAAAAAAAAACAGAAAAAAACCGCCGGGTGGTTAGTCACGAACCATCTCCCCTATACCTCCGGCGATTGAAATCTCAACACCATGAGAAATCATCGTCAACCACCCACCCCCCTCTCGCCTCATCTGATGGCCTTGTTGTCTCAGAGAGTGACGCTACTACCTCACTCTCCTCTCTGTTCCCCTTCTGATGGCTTTGCTCTTGGGCAGTCTTTGTCTAGGGGGTTCACGGTCGCTCTCTCCCCCCTTCCCCGTATTCGCTTTGCTGCACTCGCTTAGCATCTACACGGTCGGCAACCCCTCTTGCTATATTTAGGGTCGGCTTTGCGGTGTCCGGACTCACTATGGAAGTACCTCTTCGTCTCGCGAGCTTGTACCCTTGATGGGGAACGCTTCGGTTGGTAACATCTAGGTCCTGTCTTTTCTTTCCACTTCGGAAAACTTTCGTTTATCGCATGCTAGTCTTCTGTTTCTAGTGATTTCGCTACCCTTCCTCCTCCTTCTTGGTTTCATCCGGTTGCTCCTTTATAGCCACACCCCTTCCCTGGCTGGCACCCTACTGCCTACCTTTATCCTCTCACGCGGCCTCATTCACGGTTTGAGCCCACGGCTAAGCTGGGGCGTGGTATTGCACTGCCTCCGTGCCCGATGTCGGATCCCTGGATGGGAAGTAATGCTTGCCGCCGGCTATGTTTGGGCAATTGGCGGCCCCTTGGCCAGGACGCTTAGCCCGGAGGTTATGATTGTTCCGTTTTGTTTTGGTTTTCTGTGTGTTGGGCTTTCAACTGTTTTCTTTGTTCACGAGGAGTTTACGGCATAGGTTTTCCTGTTGTTTCCTGCTTACTTGTTTGACGAAGCTTTTTTGTTAGTTTCGTTTTGTGAGTAGGATGTGCAGTTGGTCTCATACCAGAGGGACTTGGGATGATGGCTTTTTCCTAGGCACCGGGGAGGATGTTAGGGGTATTTCTTCGCCATAGCTATACGCTGCATGTCTGGTTGTACCCGTAATAAAACAATGCAAAACAGTTATAAAAATAAAAAGAAAAAATCCGCCAGGTGGTTAGTTTGACGAAAGATCTCCGCTCCACCTTCGGCGATTGAAATCTGAACACCATGAGAAATTATCGTCAACTCCATCCTCTCCCCTCTCCCCTCTCATGATGGCCTCGTTGTCTAGGAGGGTGACGCTACATCTCCCCTCTCCCCTCTGCTCCCCTCTTGATGGCATTGCTCTCAGGCAGTCTTTGTCTAGGGGCATTACGGTTACTCTCTCTCCTCTTTCCCGCTTCCGCTTTGCGGGCCTTGCTTAGCGTCAGTACATGGTCGGCAACCCTTTTCTCGTCAATGGCCTTTTGTAGGTAGCAGCAAAAAATTACCATGCGTCAGATACGCGGTGGTGAGTCAGAATACAAGGTATGTTAAGTTTTGGGCTCTTGACATTAGGTGCGCCGTGAGGTAGAGTGCCATACTCGGTTGCGCCCGGTGCGTCAGGAGACGTGGTTGCCATCCTCACTTTCCTCTGGAGGCTAGTCGCTACACAACTTTACCCCCTGTGCTTCCGGACACTGCCTACAACATTATCGCACCTCCTGATTTGCCACTCACTTACTCAATCTCCTGGGTACCCTATCGCTGTTTTGCCTGGAAAGGGGGTAGCCTTGGCAATCATAATTGGGTTAGTTTGGGCACTAGGTGAGAAAGCCATTGTACTCTTCATTTTAATTTCACGCTAACAACATGGCACTGGCAGACTCAGTGGCAATTTTCAGAACTTGATCTTTGAGAGAGCGAAAATGCCAGCTCACTCTAGTCTGAAACCGAGTGATAGTTAGGACATTCTCTGGTTTGTGGTGGTTTCTCAGCACCTTAGACTCTGACACGACGCGACTCCACACTTTGCTTCTATCACTACATCTCCACTCCTGTTCCTCCCAAAAATACTGCTTCCGGCCTACCCAGAAGACTCCTTCACAACAGTAGAACAGATTCAAGATCTGACACCTGGATCATGCTGGGCTCGACGCCAGCTACACACTCATATAGGATTCATCCTGACCTGACTATTATTAATAGAGTTACAGGGCTGGCGATTTCAGATTTCGAAGGCTGATTACTCCACAACAGCTGGACGGATTTTGATTCTGCTTGCTGGAGGTTGTTGGGCTTGACGCCAGCTACATGCCGGTATAGGGTACGTCTCTGTGGCATCAAGCTCATGAAATCGCTGTCTTGTGTGGAGGGGGGTATTAGGAACCTGGCGAAATTTTACTCGATGGCAGATTACTCCACAACCAGTGGTCGGATCGTGATTCTGTTTTCCTGGAGGTTGTTGGGCTTGCCGTCTGCTACACGCCGGTATAAGGTACGTCCCTATGGCATCAAAACTCAGGAAATTGCTGTCTTCTGTGGAGGGGATGTTAGGTACTCAAGCTGGCAGAATTTTACTCGATGGCAGATTACTCCACAACCGCTCCACGGATTTCAATTCTGTTTGCTAGAGATTGTTGGGCTTGACGCCAGCTACACGCCGGTATAAGGTATGTCTGTGTCACACTAAAGCTGAAGAGGTGGCTCTCTGCTGTGGAAGTGTCAAGCTGGCGGAACTTTACTCGATGGCAGATTGCTCCACAACCGCTTGACGGATTTCAATTCTGTTTGATGGAGAGTGTTGGGCTCGACGCCAGCTACACGCCGGTATACAGTACGTCCCTGTGGCATGACAACTCAGGAAATGGCTGTCTTCTGTGGAGGGGGGTATTTGGAACCTGGCGAAATTTTACTCGATGGCAGATTACTCCACCACCGTTGGACGGATTTCAATTCTGGTTCTTGGAGAATGTTGGGCTCGACGCCAGCTACACTCCGGTATAAGGCCTATCCATACGCGGTGAATATTGACGATACTGATCCAACCAGGCACCCGGGAGTGCCAGAGCCCAGGAGTGCCTGAACTATAGAAAGACGACACCTGTATTTAGATCACTTAGCTAGACTAGTAGAATTAGAAATATCATAGAAGACTACTCAAAGAGAACTTTTTATTGTGCCAGTACTGTGACCGAGGTCAGGAGGGGGTAAAGGGGGTACCCTTAACTCTATCTCCGGAAGATGTTGTGTTGCGCCAGGTGCATTCAGGAAGATTAAGTGTTGCGCCAGGTATGTTCAGGAAGATTCAGTGTTGCACCGGGTGTGTTCTGGAAGATTAAATGTTGCGCCAGGTGCGTTCTGGAAGATTAAGTGTTGCGCCAGGTGTGTCCTGAGTTACGGAGCACTAGTAGTTGCATCCTGATTCGCGATTGACGTTATGTGCGCTAGGTGGGCCAGACACACAGGGCCCTCCGGGCGCTAAGTATTATTTTTGCTGATGGGTTCGGGCTATCTGTGAAGTAGTGGCCCTGGTGGCTCTGCTCCCTAGTATTGTTCTCTCTCTTGAGAACTGTGTTCAGTACGGTAGGCATCGTCGAAAAACTGTGATCTCGATTCGGTCGGTCGGTCTCGCACTTCTTGATTGGGTCTACCCCTCCGCTCTCGCCGTCTCTTTGGTCGTTCGTCCTGTGGCTTGGTTATAGCCCACCCTGGTCTGTGGGCCGCCTTTCACGCGGCCGGCCTCTTCTCCTCCGGCTGGCACCCTACTGCTATCTTCATCCTGGGTGTGTTCCAGAGGTTTAGTTTGCTTAGCCATATGCCACACGGTCCTGGGTTTCTCCGATCGCGTCGTTCTCTTCACGGTCTGGCTACGGCCCGCCACTTCTGCTCCATACATGTTCTGGAATTCAGGTTGCGCACGGCTCCTTCGTAGGGCAAGCTGATCGGGTATGTTGGGGGGGACAGTAGTATGCTTTTGGGTTTCTCGTTTAGGGTCTCACTGTCTTTTGGTTTCTTACTTTCTGCTTGTCTGTGGAGGTTTTTGTCAGAGCTCAGGCCTGTGATTGTCTTCTGTAGTTTTCTACCCATAGTACCGGACTTGTATGTGGGTTTCCACTCCTGTCGGGCAGGGTCAGAGGGTTTTTAGCAGGAGGAGGATCAGGATGGACTGATGTTAGACACACTTCAGTTCTTTGGGGTCATAGCTGACGCTCCACACCCCTTTCGTCCTCTAGCTGGTCTTGTACTGTAAGCCTTAGAACGATAATATAAATGTGAAAGAAAAAAAAGAAAAAAAAAAAAAAACCGCAGGGTGGTTAGTCACGAACCATCTCCTCTACATCTCCAGCGATTGAAATCTCAACACCATGAGAATCATCGTCAACCATCCATCCCCTCTCCACTCTTCTGATGGCCTTGTTGCCTAGGAGGGTGACGCTACAACCCCCCTCTCCTCTCCGTTCCCCTTCTGATGGCTTTGCTCTTTGGCAGTCCTTGTCTAGGGGGTTCACGGTTGTTCCTCTCTCCTTCCCCACTTGCGCTTCACTGCCCTCGCTTAGCGCTTGCACACGGTTGGCAACCTCTTTCTCATCAATGGTCTCCTACAGTTTTGGGCTATCAGTGAAGTATTTGCCCCGGTGGCTCTGCTACCTGGTATTGCACTATCTCCTGGGAACTCTGTTTGGTACAGTTAGCAACTTCGAAAAACTGTAATCTCGCTTCGGTCAGTTGGTCTCACACTTCTTGACTGGGTCTACCCCTCCGTCCTTCTTTCTCGTGGCGTTACCTACCCTCTCCGTCCTGGTCTCGTCCATTTGCTCTGTTACAGCTACAATCCACTCCCTAGCTGGTACCTTACTACTAGGTGGCTCCTCTTGCCCCCCTCGGCACGCCTCCCCAGGGGTCTCCTTCTGGCGTGGCCCGAGCCTCGCCTCCTCCTCCTGATCCCTGTCCCTTCTGATCTTCTGGCCCTGGGATCTGTCCTGGCTGTGTGCATGGCAGTGAAACTGGCTGCTTGTAATAGGATTCATTCCTACCACCTCTACCTCTTGGGACATGCAGCCCTCCGGGTCTCGTTTTCCGGTGGGCCCTTAGGACATTTCCTTACGCCACACGTCTCCGCCACGCCGGCTCGTTGTATGGATCTCCCACTGGAATTCCTTCAGCCTCTGTTGATGGCCTGTATGGTCTGGGTATTATTACCCCTTGTGTGTGCTCAGGTCCGATGGTATATTCTACGGTTTGGTATTGGGGATTTGTTTTATACAAGGCTTCAAGTCTTCTCTATTGGTTCATAGGTTTCTCACTGTCGTTTTGGTTTTTCTCTTGTTGGGCTGCACGTCTGTGGAGGTTATTTGGTTCCAGGTTTTCTGGTCTGTTGTTTCCTTTTTAGTTTCTACCCATAGTACCGGACTTTGATTTCTACCTCAACACAAAGTAGTTACACTGTTAGGCAGGGTCAGAGGGTTTTAGCATTGGGCGCACTGGATGGATAGTAGTTGGACATTTTTAACTTTCATACCTAACGGTTTTAGTTAGCTTTCGTACCTAGTTAGTTCTTACTTAGTAAACAAATTAAATCTATTAAAACAAAAAACAACCGCCGGTTAGTTAGTCACGAAGGATCTCCTCTACACCTCTGGCGATTGAAATCTCCACACCATGAGAAATCATCATCAACTCCATCCACCTCCCTTTCCTTTCTTCTTATGGCCTCGCTGCGTAGGAGGGTGACGCTACATCTCCCCTCTCCTCTCTGTTCCCCTTCTGATGGCATTGCTCTCTGGGAGTCATTGTCTAGGGGGTTCACAGTCACTCCTCTCTCCTTCCCCCCTTTCACTTCCCTGCTCTTACTTAGTGTTTGCACATGGTTGGCAACCCCTCTCTTGTCAATGACCGTCTGCAGGTTCAGGTTATCGGTTAAGTAGTAGCCTGGGTGGCTCTGCTCCCTGGTATTGCACTCTCTCCTGGGAACTCTGTTTGGTAAGGTTAGCATCGTTGAAAATGCTGTGATCTCGTTTAGGTCGGTCGGTCTCGCACTTCTTGATTTAGTCTACCCCTCCAGTCTGCTCCTCTCCACTCTCCTCTCTCAGTCGTTCGTCCTGTGACTCGGTTACAGCCTACCTCTCGTCTGCCAGCCGCCTTACAGTGATCGCGCTCTCCTCTTCCTGCTGGCACCTTAGTGCTACCTTCACCTTGGTTGTTTTCCAAAGGGTTTGTTTGATTCTTTTACGCCAGACGGCCCTGGGTTTCTTCGATTGCATCGTCACTTCCATGATCTGTCTACGGCCTGCCGCTTCCGCCGCCCTATGTTCAAGGCATTTCAGGTTGCGCAGAGCCCCTTCATGGGGCAAGCTGATGGTGTATGTTGGGTGGGACATTAGTACACTTGTGGGTTTCTCGTTTGGGTCTCACTGTCACTTGGTTTCTTTCTTTCTGCTCGTCTGCAGAGGTTTTTGTCAGAGGGCATCAGCAGAGGTATACCCTGCGTCTGATTCGTTGGCGTTGCGTCCTGACGCAAGCGACGTATTTCTTACGTCCCCTGTTTCCCATCCATCCTGTGCTACGTCGCAACCGCCCATTGCGTCCTCTGCGTCCTGACTTGCCTAGCAACCATCCATTGCATCCAGATGGGATGTTGCCTTGCCCCAGCGTCCTGACGACCTTCCTGCTAATCTTCCTCTTCCACACATCCTGACGGATTCCTGAGGTCGTATTCGCGTCACTGGCATAATCACGATCAGAATCCTGAAGGTGCACTGATTCTCTATCACATTCTTTCATTTGTTAATAGTTTTATATATACTACTAACTTGAAATACATGATCGGCAAGCCTAGGCAGAGTTTGCACGATACTCCACCCTATGCATTGCACGCTCCTGAATTCCCTACTTATTAATCACCCTAACACTACTAGTACGCATGATACGTAAGCACCCCAGAGCTAGCTCTACCTAAGGTTCATCAATCTCATTAAATGTCCTCAAATCAATCCGGCTCTTCACAAGCCAGCTCCGGTCTGCCTCCGGGATCAGGTGTGCCAGTCCTAGGATCGTCCCTATGTCCACAATCGTAAACTCCCGCGTGTCTTCTCTCTGCTGCACAGGAACAAGGCGGTCAGTGTCAGATGGGCATCCAGTGTTTACCGCGCTCAACATCTGACCACTTGCGTGTCGCCTACCACCTCTCTCAGATGTGTAGTCCCTAATTTTGAAGAGCGCCATGAGCTTTGCTGGAAGACACCCTCTCAGCGCACCATACATCTCTTCCCCTCCAGCCTGCACTCTAACCCAATCATTTCGACTCTCCTGATTCCAGAATTGCCGATCGCCTGTGCAGCGTGCACGGTGGATGTCGTAAACTTAGGTTTCTTGGAACGCGGGAACAGGGACTTCAAGCTGCGTTAGTAGTTCCATGGGAACAGTTCGAAGTAGGGCTGGGTCCTCAGGAAGGCCTTACTCAGTCGGTTATTCACTAGGGCTATATCCAATCATTTCGCGATAGAAGCTCTCCGGTGATACCTCCATGACCTTACAACAATCCATAACGTGAGTCATATCGTCACAACGTCCCTTCAGGATCCTGGCACGTGGGGCTGGTGCAGCATCTGTACTCACTGTACCTAAATGTTCCAAGACGTCGGTAGGGAGATCAGCTCCATGATGTAGGAGGGAGTCCAATGTCAAAAGTCTCTTCCCGATTCTATGCCGACGAACGTAGTGGTGCAGGATCTGTCGTGCTGGATCGTTGTTAATAGATTGGCGCCATTGGTCCTTAATTTGATCCTTATGTGCAAGCTCCCCATACTTGGTGGAATACATCAGAATATTCCGGAACTGGCGTATATGATCACGAAAGTGACTTAGAAGATGCATCTTGAGAAAGTTGAAATGGGATTCAGGATTGATCAAGTCCATGCGGCGGCCGTTCTTGTCTTCGCGATCATTATCGCGACCTCGGCGCCGGTTGGAGCGAACCACTGGCTACTCCATCTGCGCCCTTTGGCTTCTCAGTTCCCTTCGCTCTGCCTCAATCTTAGTCTGTCTGCGTTTATATACTCGAACCTCCAAGAAGATATCTTTCATCTTGTGAAATTGGTACAGATAATCTTCCATATAAGTAACCGTGTCAGACGTGTGGCTTCGGTATTGTGCCATCATATTGAAGTCGACTAGCACCCTGACGCACTCTAGGACAGGTTTGAAAGGTAGAACTTGGGCGCTGCTTGGCTGTCGCAGTGCTACAGCAAGAACTCCCAAATGACAAAGCCCTAGATTCCTGATCTCTTTTCCTTGTAACTGCGTAATCTCACCGTGGGCTTTTTTAGGAATAAAAAAGCCCGCGTAAGGTGGTAATGCCTTCCAGGCGTCGTCAAAAGCTTGTAGTTGTGCGTGTTTCTTGAGAAAGCCTTGGAGCCAGTCCATCATGTGCTTGAATCATCCGAGATAAATTGTATGGAGCAAATCCGGCATGTGAAGTTCAGGCGCGGAAACCCGGTAGAGCCTATGAAATATACTTGGCCCCATATTGATCCCAAAAGTGTCAACGTTACGCCGTCGTCGTCCGACTCTGATGACTGGTGGTCATTGTCTCGTTCACAACGTTCATATCAGGTATAATCTCGAGCGGGTTACTTGTTCTTCTTAGTGTCACTTCCTAACTCCCCTGAAGGTACCTCACATTTAGGGCAGGCGTTTGGTTTTATCCCGTGTAGGGCAACTTTTTCCATATGATCCGCAATCCAGGCAGACAAGATTGGGAAGCACCTCCGGACCTTCCCATCGGCACAGTCACTATTGCCGCCGTCGAGCGCCACATGTTGTAAGGGCTCAAACAAGAGTTTGAATACACCTTGTAGAGTATCGGCATTGATTTGCCTCTGCCATTTGTCTAGTGTGGAGGACTTTGAGAGTTTGGAGGGGAAGGGCAATAGTGCGAGAAGGAGAACAGCCATGGATCCAGGACTTTTGCGCCGGGTTGATGGAAGATTTCCGACCGTCATATAGACGGGGCACGCTTTCTTCTCGCCGGAGCAGCTGCTGAGATGGGTCTGATCTGACATCCCAATCACGGGAACTATAGTCGCAGCAGGCGGAAGTGTCTTCTATAATCGGTCTGCAAACGCTTCCGTAAACTAGGCTGGGATAATCTACTTGAACGTCCCACCACCAGTTCGCTGTATGCATCTCTGCATATATCCTTTTTCCTGAGTAGTCATATACACGTAGTGGCGGGTAGACTAAGTCGTCTCGGGATAGGATCTGGCGAAGGAGATATCTGACACAGTCTAGGGCGTTGCGATAGAAGAACAGTAATGTTCTCCGGCAATCTTCAGCCTGTCCTTCGAACCATTGCAGATATGAGCTATGCGGGTCGAAGAACCGTAGATGGTTCTCAAGCATATGCATAGAGCTAAAGTCGACTGACATGGGGTTACCGAGGCCATTTGAGAAGTATTTGTTGATTTGTGACTTGGATACTTTATTCTGAATGAGCCAAGATGCCAGTTTGAAACTGTGCAAAATGGTGAATGGTGCCAATGGGTCAGCGCACAGATTGCGATGTTCATGCTCAAACCCATCAAAATCCCGAATTGCTTCCCCGGCACGTTCAAATGCTCCTGCCTGCTGGGTAACGAAGACATCCAGTCATCTAGTATCTCAGTATCAGAACCGTGAGCAATTTCATCAGCAAATTAATCGAGTTCGCGTTCGGTGGGTTCCAGTTCAGATTCATAGTCGGAATTCAGGTGCTGTTGGCTTTCATAACACAATAAGTCTGTTTCCACGTCGTTATTGGTATTTGTGGATGATGTATATCGTACGGTAGATGTTAGGATAATGTCCAGATTTGCATGCCCAGTTCGCAGGTGTTTCCCGTATGGACCACCCCGGGCGTATTTTTTGCGGCAGAATGAACATTTGATAGGCATGGTGGGAGGCAGCACAATCTCGGATATCCGAGTATATAGATTCTACAGCACAGGTACTGTATATGTTTAGTGTTGATCCTAAAGCGTGTGCATCGTGCATAGGGTCCAATTCGGAACTAGTCATCGAACAGGTTTAGCGTCCTATTTTCAGATATCGTGTGACGTCAGCTATGGTTTCTTTGAAGAACAGATACGGGTAAGATCTCCTCCCTGGGTGGGCTTCAATATCATGTTTCCTTTATTCATCTTGAATCAAACAGTGGCGGGGTCTTGTCCTTGGGCGTCAGTTTTGCTAATCCTTAGCCAATCTTGAAACAAATTCGGGATTCTTTCAAACGCTTTAGAGCGTCTAGCAGTTGTCTTTATAATGTCAATTTATCACGACAGAAGAGAGTTCATACCAATATTCATCTTAGGTTTAGAACATCCACAACCTCTACTGTATTCACACCACAAGACTATTATCCCCAAGACCACCATCTATATAAACCAAAAATCAATCAATATGGCGCAAAATATCAATAACGTACAGTACGTCCACATGCCAAATGCAGGAAACCAGCAGGCTCCGCCGAGGCAGACTTATCAACTTCCACATATATCCCTCCGAGTGGTCACTGCAAGGCTCCCAGATTGGCGGAAGATCAAGCAGTATAAGGCTTCTAGCGGCATCCGGTATGGCCATGCAGGCGATCAAATGTATGCGCGAATGCGGGACATTGTGCAAGATCGAAGAGTAGCAAGAAACCATACGGATTGGAACTCGTTTCCTGACGTCCAATTCCTGCAAATCGTCGAATATATGAGAAGATTGCGCCCTCCCTGCGATACACTCGCCACGGTATCGGCTGAGAAAAACTTTATTAGTATGCAGCAAGCGGACGACGAAATCGTTCAGATTGTTAAGGACTGTGGGCGGAGGTTGACGCAACGTCTTGCCAATCGTGCTCAGGCGCTGTGGAAGGGCGCGCAGCTGGGTCCACTGGGCCAGCTGGCAATCCCTCCTGCCCTGGTTATTAATCCGGGAGTGTTACGATCGACAAACGGCCCAGCTCAATGGGGATACTCTAACCGGTACTGGTACCTTAGTTACTATGTTTTATGTTTGGTTTTGAGTATCGTTTGATACTCAGTATGTTTTTATGTTTGGTATTGAGTATCGTTTGATACTCAGTATGTTTTATGTTTGGTTTTGAGTATGGTTTGATACTCAGTATGTTTTATGTTTGGTTTTGAGTATGGTTTGATACTCAGTATGTTTTAAGTTTGGTTTCGAGTATCGTTTGATACTCAGGATGTTTTATGTTTGGTTTCGAGTATCGTTTGATACTCAGTATGTTTTATGTTTGATTTTGAGTATTGTTTGATTCTCACCATGTGTTAGGTTTGATACCTAAGGAGTTTCAAGGCTGCCACTTTCGGAGCATTATTGTTATTTGTTTAAGCAAGGCACGGGAGTGCCTGACAAGTGTATTTAAGACCTGCTATTCTCCGGACTAAGAGAAGGCAGACTTCGACAGACAGAGTTTTCAATATACTTGGTTGAACAGTTACTTCTTCAGTTCACTTCGAGAATCTTTAGTATTCATTTAGGTTTACCAAACGCCTACTATAGGGAACTACTTAGTAGTTGCGATATAGTGAGAAGTTTGTTACAACAACTTAGTCTAAGCCTCCGGTACTTAGTCTCGTTAGGTACCGCACTTCGGTATAGAGACTGTATCGTGATTCTATCGATATACGGCACCACCCCCTGGAGCCGTTACATTTTTTTAACTTCAACAAGTTATAAAGATTTCGCAGTCTCAAGATCCAAGTAGGGGTAAGGCCTCTAAGCGAGCACAAAAGAGACCGGCCAGAGACAGCCAAGGACGATTCACCAAAGCCTGAAAGGAAGAGTTCACAATCGACGAAACTTCCAGGCAGCTATCCAGGGACGAAGCTTACCAAGTCCTAGCAGAATCATCAAAGGAACTCGAGAAGGCAAGAACACCAACCCCAGGCGGATTTCCGGAGTCACATACAATGGCTACTCCAACCCAAGCTGCACCAGGGAACAACCCTGACGATTCTGACAGTAGAAGCAATTCAGAGAGAATGTCAGAAGGTGCAGGTCCTAGTAATAGACCAGCAAGTCCCACGCCTATCCCAGCAACAACAGCGAAGCTAAGCATCAAGGTACCAACACCAAAGAAGTTCAATGGCGAAGGGGATGACCTCAAGCCAGAAGCATTCGATAGATGGTACAACTCAGTTCAACTCTACCTACACCTTCATGGGGTACGACAGAGTGTTGTGGGATCAGGGAACTATTGGATCCTATATACAGAAGGGCGAGCACAAGAAGCTGCATTCCACGCTGCAGAACTATATGGCGAAGATATCACCAGGGACCTATTAATCACCTATATGAGTGAACATTTTCAATCATCAAAACAGAAAGACAACACCTATAGAGTGTTCCACGATATACACCAAGTCAAGAATGGCAAAGTACACGAAATCGCGACTGTTGCCACTGATCTACTCCTGCAGGGGTCACGATTACCTCCTAATACGATTAGCGACTATGCTTTTATCCAACATCTATTCGCATGTATGCATGTTAAGCTGCGACAAGATGTGGAATCTCGATACGAAGGCGATAAATCAATTCACGAAATTATCGCCACGGCAGAAAGACTAGATGCTCTCAACTGAAGCACTGGAGCTTATAGAAAAGACAAGCCTGAGAAGAAAGACCACAACTATAGAGACCAGAAACAGGATCGAAAACCTAAGAAAGGGTTCAACAAACAAACTAATCCCTCCAAGATTAAGGACCGAAAGGATAAAGGAGCCTGTTTCACCTGCGGTGGAAAAGGGCATATAGCAAAAGACTGTCCAAGCAAAAGCGATAAAGGAAAGACAAAGGTCAAGAAGGAAGCATCCTCCAATTTAGTGGAACAAGAGGACGAATACGACGAAGTCTCTATCAACTGTCATGAGATCGAAAGCTACGCATCAGCTAAAACAACTCGACCCGCAACAATCAAAGCACAACATGCGCTAGAAGGTACCATATTCATCAATGGAATAGAAGCTAGAGTCCTGTTTGATACAGGAACGACTAGAGCCAACCTGATAAGCGCAAATTTCATCCCTGTTTACGGAATTTCCTGTACAGAAATGGAAAAACCTACCAAGATACACATGGCTATCAAAGGATCCCGATCAGAAAGCCATAGGGAATGTATTGTTGACCTCTCAGTTGGAAAGCTCAGTACCAAAGGCAACAAAATGATCGTTGGAAATCTAGCAAAATACGATGTCCTTATAGGAATACCATTCCTCAAACAACACCAAACTACAATCGAATGTGGCAAGTTAGCAATAGTGTTTCCTAAACAGAAAGTTAGGATTAACTGCACACCTACTAGCCGAAACATAAGAGAGGCCATAGTTAGTACTGAAACTATTATGGAACAACACCCAGAGGTATTCCCGGAAGTTATACCAGAAGGATTACCACCATTCAGAAAGATAAACCATGAGATCAGACTCAAACCAGGAAAGGAACAACGGAGTTTACCAACCTATTCCATTCCAGAGAGGTGGGTAGCAGACCTCGGAAAATTGATAGAAGAAAAAATAGAAAGCGGGATTATCGAACGAAAAGTAGTACATGGAGCAGCACCTATGTTTGCCCAGGAAAAGAAGGATAAGATACGCATGAGCCCACTGGTTAACCTCACTGCAAGGAATGATAAAACCATTAAGGACGATGAAACGATTCCAAACCAGAGAATGATACTAAATTCACTAGCACGAGCTAAATATCGAAGCAAGATAGACCTTAGCGATGCATATTTCCAAACAAGACCGGAACCAAAGGATGTGGATAAGAACGGTTTTAAGTCACCTTTTGAAGGTTTCGTCAGCAAGTTTATGCTGCAAGGAGATATGAATGCTCCAGGAACATTCATGCCCATAATGTCTGACCTATTCGCCCACTACCTAGGAAAGTTTGTGTGAGTTTATATTGACGATATACTCATGTTTTCCGATACAGAGAAAGACCATTTAAAACACATATCAGAGGTTTGCGATAAGCTCAAGGAAGCGAAATTCTATGCAAGTAGGAAGAAATCGGAATTTTTCTGCACCAATATGGATGGGCTAGGACACATAATTGACGAAGACGGTCTAAAGCCATCACCAGAGAAGGTAACCAAAATTGAAGAATGGACTACACCTCAGAATAAAAAGCAACTGCAGGAATTCCTCGGTACTGTTAACTATATCAGCCAATTCCTGCCCCACATTGCAACGATTACTGCACCCATCACGGGGCTTACTGGAACAGAAGAGTTTGTGTGGACCGCAACACATGACCAAGCTATGGAAAATGTTAAGCGAATGGTTGCACAAAACGAGATTATGAAACCATTACACGATGAATCAGCATTACCAATATGGCTGATCACCGATGCATCAGACACTGGAGTTGGAGCATGGGTAGGACAAGGGGAAACAGCTGATACTGCAAGACCGGCAGCATTACATCGTAGGAAATTCTCCAACGCCCAGATGAATTATGGGACCACAGACAAGGAAGCATTAGCGATTGTGGACGCACTCACAGCACTCCACCACCTCCTGGCAGGAAACAGGTTTATGATTGTCACAGATCATCAACCCCTTATGCACCTGAAGACGAGCAAACCACCAACCAACAAGGAGCTCCGTTAGAGAGGATACATAGGCCAATATGACACCGAAATAGTATACCGGCCAGGAAAATGGAACTATTTAGCTGACGCTTTATCACGCCTCTATATGAACGATAACAAATATCCTCACTACGCTCAAGATCCTAATCAAGAAGAACCAGAATCCAACCCTCTACTATGCTCCCATAACCAACCTATTGCCCTTTATACAAAATACCTATCCAGCAATATGTCTCGATATCAAAGCCTACCAGTTCAGTACATTCATGACCACCATAGCTGTGGCAGTGAATGCGAATTCATGGACTACCGAGAATATCCTCCTATTAATGATTGTGATGATTATAGGAGTATCGGCAGCAACAGGAGCCAGGAAGAAATAGAGTATTCAGCCATACACTGGTTATTCTGCGATATACCAGCATGCCCTGATCACGAAGAATTGCAGCCACCTACCAAGACTTATAGCGGGTTCCCAGGCAGCAGCCCGCCAGCTACTACTCCACCCATCGATAAGGATGAGGACATTGATACTGAACCTGACGAAATCATCTCGACTCGACCCAGGCTGGACCTATCGAAGATTCAGAAACGATTACATGAAGCCCTTAGTTGCACAACCACCGGTATCCCATGCGAAAGCCCTGACTGCCCAGAGCATCAGGCACGAAGATCACCATCTACCAAGCCCCTCTATGGAGGGCCATTAGTAAGCTATACCATTGTTCCGGTCGTTGAGCCACCTAGGCTACCCCACCACGAACGCAACCTCTATGAGGTATACAATGATATACCGGAGTAAGAAGAGGACGAGATCTCGCGATGGCAGAGGGTGGTGAACGAAAGGGATATCACACAGGCTGTGAACGATATGGAATCCATCTGGCGGGAACAGATGATCAAAGGATACAGGAACGACCCAGTCTACCATTTGGCCCAGGACTCCAACAACACATCGCAAAGAGGAAAGATGCAACACTACCACATCCGTAATGGACTACTCTATGCCACCACTCGAGGAGGAGACGACTGCCTCTACATACCAAGAGGACATCGGGTTAATGGAGAAACACTTAGGGAACTAATGATTAGCAAGATACACAACAAGGGACACCACAGCGCGGACCGCAACGTACGATATGCTACCGAGTATATCTACTGGCCAGAAATGAGGAAGGATTTTAGGGATTTTGTCAGGCAATGTGAGATTTGCCAGGCAAATAAGGAACGCAATACCTTACCGGAAGGCGAAGCAATTACCCTCCCTTTCCCCTCCGAAATATTCTCAAGTTATGCTATCGATTTCATGGGACCTTTTACTAGGCTAAAGGAAAAGGACTCGGTATTGGTAGTAGTGGATAGAGTAGTGGGATATAGCTGGCTAATTCCAACCTCAGTCAATACTACTGCAGTGACAACCAAGGAACTACTCCGGCACTATATTTTTACGCCACATGGAGTACCTACATTGATTGTCAGCGATGCTGACCCACGATTTACTTCAAAATTCTGGAAGCAGACCCTCAAGACCATGGGGGTTGAACACATCATGGCTGCGCCCGGCCACCACCAAACCAATGGGCAATCTGAACGGAAAATGAGGGAACTTAAAACTGCCCTGAGAAACGTTATCAACAACCGCCAAACCAACTGGCTCTCCTCCCTTCCTAAAGTGACAGTATATTCTAACGCTGGACATTCAGATACTCTTAACATGTCACCATATATAGCAGTATATGGACGAGACTATCCTCTACTGGATACCTACCGAATCTACCCCTCTGCAGTCCCTGCCTCTGACGATTACTACAACAGACATCAGGAGATCAGAAATGCGGCCTACCAAGCATTGAGGTTGGCAAGAGCGAGGTCTGCCAGGGTGGCAGCTAAGAGGAGAAAAGAGGATAAGCCAGTGGAGGTAGGAGGAATGGTCATGGTATATGGAGACCAGTTGGCGACCGAATCTGGAAGATCAAAGAAACTACAACGACGATGGCGAGGACCCTATGCAGCATTGGAATACGATGAACATACACAGAACTATACAGTCAGTATGGATTCAAGAACGTACCGCCGGCAGAAGGGAGTGTTCCAAGGTTGAGTCGTCAAAGCCTACCACCCTAATGAAAACCAACGATTCCCGGGCAGGACCCATGCTAAACTAGTACCTATCCTCATCAACGAAGAACAGGAATGGGAAGTGGAAACGATACTGGATCATAGGCAGAGGCATGGTGGAGACCAATTCTTGGTCAAATGGATTGGATATCCAGCAAGCGAGAACTCTTGGGAACCTATCGAAGGACCAGAAAACTCGATGGAGATGGTGCAGGCAAGGTGGACTGACAACATGCCAGGAGATCAATTTCCTATTGTTTTTTCTGGGTATATTACGGTTTGTTTTTCTCCTATTAGGGATGGTTTTGAATCTCATGTTATTGAACCTTCAGTTGATAAAAGGTATTGGGAACCACATTTGGATACTGATTACGATAGTGAGGAATGATATTTGAGTTTTTTATGTTTTGAAATAAGGGTTTTATTTTGTTTTCGGGGTGTAACCAGTAGAGGTACCTGAGTTACTATGATTTATGTTTGATTTTGAGTATCGTTTGACACTCAGTATGTTTTATGTTTGGTTTTGAATATCGTTTTATACTCAATATGTTTTATGTTTGGTTTTGAGTGATACTCAGTATGTTTTATGTTTGGTTTTGAGTATGGTTTGATACTCAGTATGTTTTATGTTTGGTTTCGAGTATTGTTTGATACTCAGTATGTTTTATGTTTGATTTTGAGTATCGTTTGATACTTACCATGTGTTAGGTTTGATACCTAAGGAGTTTCAAGGCTGCCACTTTCGGAGGCATTTTGTTATTTGTTTAAGCAAGGCACGGGATTGCCTGACAAGTGTATTTAAGACCTGCTATTCTCCGGACTAAGAGAAGGCAGACTTCGACAGACAGAGTTTTCAATATACTTGGTTGAACAGTTACTTCTTCAGTTCGCTTCGAGAATCTTTAGTATTCATTTAGGTTTACCAAACGCCTACTATTAGGAACTACTTAGTAGTTGTGATATAGTGAGAAGTTTGTTACAATAACTTAGTCTAAGCCTCCAGTACTTAGTCGCGTTAGGTACCGCACTTTGGTATAGAGACTGTATCGTTATCCTATCGATATACGGCACTACTCCGTGGGGCCGTTACAGACACCCACTACCAGTACAAGTCGCCCCCCCACCCCTGCCAC
>QOVD01000459.1:0-10319 GCA_003521225.1 Tuber microsphaerosporum | reverse complement strand
ACACGCCCCCCCTCTACTACAAGTTTCCCCCCTCCCTGTCTCCACACCCGTTCCAAGGCCTCCCCCGGTTTGTGGCTGGAAGGATCCACCAGATGCGATCCGGAAAAAGCTACCTCGCTGGCCACCCCTCCTGGTACAACAACGACGACCCTACCCTCTGTCCACAGTGCGAAAGCGGGGTGGAAGATTTCCAACATGCCATCCTGTCCTGCCCTTCGAGATCTGAAGCGCGCTCCCTTTTCCTCCCAAGGGACGCCTCGCTGGACGCCTCGTCCCCTCTCTGGGACTCCGCTTCTCTACTTAAGGGCCTCTCCAGCTACATTCTCTCCACCGCCACGGGCTTCCCCCCAGAAATGCCCCCCTACCGCATACCGCCACCGCCGGCAGTGCCCTCCGTCACCCCGCCAGCTGCCCCCAGCAGAGGGCCGAGGCCGAGACTTTTCCCGTCCACCAACCTCCTAGAAGGTATCACAGACACGCGCGCCAGGGCCTTGATGATTTGCAACGCCCCGATCGCTCCCTAGTTGGTATTCTCAGGCACTGTGCTCATGGGTTTATGTATGCTTTGTTTTGTTATGATTGGATTGTAACGCGCGTACTTTGTTTTTGTTATATTTTTCGATTGCGACTGGGTTCGTCGCCTTGGAGGATTTGTTTTTGTTTTTAGGTTTTGCTTTATGTTGTTTAGGTTTTGTGTTTGTGGGTTTTGTTTTGGCCATATCTGATGATGCACGCTATTTCTTGTACCTTAAAACAACGAATATATGATAAAAAAAAGAAAAAAAAGAAAAAAAGAAAAAAAAAACGGCTGGGTAGTTAGACCCCACTCCCCTCCACCAGGTCGGATCATGTTCCTTGTTTAATTTCTTTTGATTTTTCTCCTTTTTGGCCTCTCCCACCCAAGCCCGACTGGGTCAGGCTGAATTGGGAGGGAGCAGCCTCTATTCTGGATAAAATTCAGATACCCCCTCCCACCCCCTCCCCCACCGTTGCTGAGCTGGACTCCTGGTTCGACACCAACTTCGCTAAGGTCCAAGAGGCCCTCCTCACAAATGTTCCTTTTTCCCACCCCTCTCCCAGGGCAAAACCCTTGTGGTCCCCTCTCCTTTCCTCGCTTAGGAAAGTCCACCACGCTGCATCAAAACGGGCCCGCAAAGCCAAAATACTTGATCCCTTCCCACTGGCCGAGGCCCGGGCTGCCAGGTTCGCCTACTTCAACGCCATTCAACAGGCAAAAAGGAAGCACTGGGACTCTTTCCTCTCCACCACCGACGCACATTCGGTATGGCACGCCAGACGTGCCCTATCCGGAACCCCCTCAGTCAGGTTCCCCTCCTTCCCAGGGGCCGATACTCCCACCCAGATCAATGAAGCCCTTCTAAACCACTTCTTCCCCCCAAGGCCAAATCTTGGCTACCCCCTCTTCGCCACCCTTGATCTCGACGCCCCTGCGGTTACCAAGGAAGATGTAGGCATCGCCCTCAGGGCCTGCTCCCCCACCTCAGCTCCAGGACCGGACACCATCCCTTACGCAGTCTGGAAGAAGGTCCACTCCAAGTACCTGCTGCTCATTCCCGCCCTACTTTCGCCACTTCTGTCGCATGGTCACCTCCCGTTCTCCCTCAAGGAGGCAGAGGGGTGATCATGGACAAGCCCGGCAAGTCCTCCTATGAGTCGCCCGCATCTTTCCGGGTAATTGTCCTCCTCAAAACCTTCTCTATGATCCTGGAGAGAATTGTCTGCTCAAGACTGGGTAAGCTAGCCCGCTCCCTAGGTCTCATACATAGGGACCAATGTGGCTCCCTCCCCGGAATATCCACTTTTGACGCGGTGGCTACCCTCGCCCACGAGGTCCACGCCCTCCAAGCTGACCGAGGCTACAAAGTCTCCACCCTCTTTCTGGACATCAAGGGAGGTTTCGACAACCTCGACTCCGCGGCTCTCTCCTCAAAGCTACAGTCCCTCGGGACCCCCATCTATTTGGTAAAATGGGTCTAATCTTTTCTCTACAGCCGCCGCTGTCGTCTCCTCTTCCAAGGCTCCCCCCGTACCTCCCTCCCTGTGTCCATCGGCACCCGCCAGGGGTCCCCCCTCTCCTCTCTTCTTTTTGTTATTTATCTCTCTTCAATGCACATCTCGATCCCCCGCAGCTTGGTCCTGTCATATGTGGATGACTTTGCCATCATGGTCTCCTCTCCCTCTTACGAGAAGAACACCTCCTACTTAGCTGGCCACTACCGAACCCTTGTAGGTATTGGTTCTAATCTAGGGGTGCCCTTCTCGGTCCCAAAGACAGAACTCATACACTGGCCGACCCCCCTGCAAAGGGGCCCGGCCTCTCTGACCCCTATGACCCTGGCTGCTAGCACCTTTCACCGTGCCTCCTCACATAGGTGGCTCGGTTACTGGTTCTCCCCCACACTCTCCAGCTCTACCCATTTTAACAAGAGGCTCTCCCTGGCCAAGTGGGCGTTCTCCGTGATCCAATCCATTGGCTCCCCCGCAAAGGGCATTCCACCTTTTCTCTCCCACCGCCTTGCCATGGCCGTTATCCGCCCTGTCCTCCTTTATGGAGCCGACCTCTACGTCCCGAGTGCAAAGATGTGCGACAAGATGGAAGTGTTTTGGAGAAAGGTCCATAGGTGGTCCACCTCTTGTTTCTCCTCGACTCCTACGGGTATCTTGTCCTTCGAGTCCTGCCTACCCCCGATTCCACTCTTAGCGGCCCACCAGCGGCGTCTCGCTGGCCTTCGGGTCGCCTGCCTCCCCCCAACCGCGAACCCGGCCACCGCCAGGTTACATCCATCTTTCCCATGTCTCGACGACTGGAGATCCCCCATCTCGGCTCGCCAGTACGCTACCAGACTCCAGCTGAATTACCTCCCCCTAAACTGGGCAACCCCGCCAACCCGTTGCACAAGGCATCTACCCCTCGACTCGATCGTACACGACGAGTACTCGGCACTCGACCGCCTTGTTTTTTTCCCGATTATAAAAACTGACCTGCTCGCCACGACCGACCTCCTCCCGGACCCTGTCCTCATGTCTAAGGCGAGTAAGCGCCTTAAGCTCCTCCACAGCCAGTCTCTCTTTTCCTTCTGGAAAACAAAGTACTCCCCACCCACATACTACAACTTTTCCCCCTCCCTGTTGCCCCATTCCTTACAAGGCCTTCCCCGCTTCGTAGCAGGGAGAATCCATCAAATGAGGGCCAGCAAGAGCTACCTCGCGGGTCATCCCTCCTGGTACAACCACAACAACCCCACCTGTTGCCCCCACTGTGGCACCGAGGTGAAAGACTTTCAACACGCCGTCCTCACCTGCAATGTGAAATCGGAAGCGCGCTCTCTTTTCCTGTCAAGAGACCTGTCGCTGGACTCCCGGTCCCCACTATGGGACTCCACTTCGCTACTCAAGGGCCTGGCCAGCTACATCCATTCGACTGCCACGGGCTTTCCCCCGGGCATGCCTCCCTTCTCAGTCCCGCCCCCGCCGGTGGTCCCGTCCACCACCCCGCTGGCGCCCCCCAGAAGGGGCCCCCGCCCTAAGTTTTTCCCGTCCGGTAACCTCCTGGAGGGTATCACGGACACAGGAGCCAGGTCCTTGATGATTTGCAACGCCCTGGGGATCCGCTAGTTTGCTTGAAGTGTTTTGTTTTTTAAAGGCTTTTTGCGGTTTATACCTGTTTGCTGAGAGGCTTATTTTTGGTTTTTATACTTTGCCTACAGAGATTTTGATGTTGGTTTTAAACTTTGTTTTTGTTACTTTTATCAAATGCGTATGGGTACGACACTTTGGGGGATTAGTTTTGTTTTTGGTTTTGTTTTATTAATTTTGTTTTATGTATGTGGGTTTTGTTTGGCCATATCAGATGATGCATGCTATTTCTTGTACCATAAAACAACGAATATATGATATAAAAAAAAAAGAGAAAAAAGAAAAATAAACGAAAAAAAAGGAAGAAAAAAAACAACGGCCGGGTAGTTAGACCACGAATGATCTCCTCTCCACCTCCGGCGATTGAAATCTCAACACCATGAGAAATCATCGTCCACTCCATCCACCAAAGCCTGTTCCTCTATTGGCCTCGGCCTTGGACAGCTCCCTGCCTCCCCCTCGGCTCTTATCATGATCTCGCCCTGAGCAAGCTTGTTTCTAGGGGCCGTTGTGCCGTTCCGTTTCATTCTCTATCCTCTCCCCGCGGTCGCTTCGCCTCGCTTAGTGACTTCTACACGGTGGGCAACCCTTCTTTCTACGTTTACAGTGGGTGTTTCGGTGTCCAGACTCGGGCGAGAGTACTTTTCAGTCTCGAGAGCTCGACCCTTAATGGGGAAAGCTTCGGTTAGTAACTTCTCAGTTCCCGTCTTTCGTTTCGCCTTAGGAAATCGCTCGGCTATGGCCTGTTTGTTGGCTGTTTCTAGCGAGTTGGCTACCCCTCCGTTCATCCTGCTCCGGTCTTCGTCCAGTGGCTCTGTTACAGCTATCACTCCGTTTACAGTCGGCTTTCCAGCGGGTCAACCGCCCATCCACCTCTGGCCCTTAACAGCTTACGGGAGCACCCCTTGGTTTCGGTCGGTAGTCGTATTGCACTGCCTCGGTTATCGGTCTCCTTCCTTGGGTTGAGATTTAATGATCTGTTCGGTTGGACATTTCTGGCCACAGCGCACCCCCTCGGCTATTGACGCCTTTGGTTTTCTCTACATTCGCTACTGGGATATTAATTTGGTTTCTTTTGTTTTGGCTGGCGGAACGTTTGGCGTCGGTGGGAGTTGTGCGGGTTGCTGGTTTTCCTGTTGTTTCCTGCTTGTCTTTTAAGAGTATTTTGTATTTTCATTAGGCGAGATTGTGCGGTTGGTCCCAGACTATAGGGACTTGGGGGGATGGCTTTTTCCGTGTTCTCGGCGGGGTAGGGGCTTTCTTTTACCATAGCTTACCGCTGCATGTAGTTCTTGAGCCTTGTAGTTGAAAATCAAGACACCAGATACAAAAAAAAGAAAAAAAGAAATAAAAAAAAAAAAGGCCACGTAGTTAGACCACAAACGATCTCCTCTCCACCTCCGGCGATTGAAATCTCAACACCATGAGAGATTATCGTCAACTCCATCCACGAAAGCCTGTTCCTATATTGGCCTTGGCCTAGGACAGCTCCCTTTCCACCCCCTCGGCCCTTATGATGTTCTCGCCCTGAGCAAGTGTGTTTCTAGGGGCTGTTGCATGGGCCTCCGTCTCATTCTTCATCCTTTTCCCGTTGTTGCTTCGCCTCGCTTAGCGACTTCAGATGGTCGGCAACCCACCTTTCTACGTTTACAGTTGGTGTGTCGGTGTCCAGACTCTGGTGAGAGTACCTTTTCGTCTCGAGAGCTCGACCCTTGATGGGGAAAACATCGGTCAGTAACATCTCGGTTCCCGTCTTTCGCGTCGTCTTCGAAAAGCGCTCGGCTATTGCCTGTTTGTTGGCTGTTTCTAGCGAGTTGGCTACCCCTCTGTCCATCCTCCTCCGATCTTCGTCCAGTGCCTCTGTTACAGCTATCACTCCTTTACGGTCGGCACTTCACTCGGTCGACCGTCCATCCACCTCCCGCCCTTTGCAGCTTACGGGGGCACCCCACAGTCTCGTTCGGTGGTCGTATTGCACTGCCTCGGTAATCGTTCTCTTTCCTTGGGTTATGTTTTAATGTTCTGCTTGGTCAGACATTTCTGGTCATAGCGGACCCCCTCGGCTATCAACGCCCTTGGTTTACTCTATGTTCGCTACTGGGATATAAATGTGGTTTCTTTTGTTTTGGCTGGCGGAATGTTTGGTGTCGGTGGGGGTTGTGCGGGTTGTTGGTTTTCCTGTTGTCTCCTGCTTGTCTTTTGAGAGTATTTTTCTATTTTCATTAGGCGAGATCGTGCGCTTGGTCCCGGACCATAGGGACTTGGGGTGATGGCTTTTGCTAGTGTTCTCGGCGGGGTTGGGGCTTTTCTTTATCATAGCTAGCGCTGCACGTAGTCTGTGAGCCTTGTAGTTGAAAATCACAGCACATGATATTAACAAAAAGAAAAAAAAAAAGGCCGGGTAATTAGACAGGCCCCCCGAGGGGGGAAAGCTGGTGTAGTAAGTTGGTTGGGACAGTAGTACTCATTTGGGTTTTCTCGTTTAGGGTCTCACTGTTGTGTAGTTTCTTACTTTCTGCTTGTCGGTGGAGGTTTCTGTCGGAGCTCAGGCTTGTATTTTCTTTCTGTAGTTTTCTACCCATAGCACTGGACTTGTATGTAGGTTTCCGCTCCTGTTGGGCAGGGTCAGAGGGTTTTTAGCAGAGGGGGTCCATGGGATGGACTGATGTTGGATACACGCGGGGTATTTTGGGACATAGGCTATCCTGCATGCTCTTTTCGTCCCCGAGTTAGTTTTATACTGTAAGCCTTAAAACGATAATATAAATTCAAAAAAAAAAAGGAAAAAACAAAGGGCCTGGTAGTTAGCCAAGCCGACCGGGGCTACAAAGCCTCCACCCACATCCTGGACATCAAAGGGGGTTGGATAACGCCTACTCCGCTGTCCTTTCCTCCAAACTCCAATCCCTTGGGACCCCCATTTACCTGTTGAAATGGGTTTCCTCCTTTCTTTATGGCCGACAATGTCGACTCCTCTTTCAGGGGTCCCCACAGACTTCCCTCCCGGTCTCAGTGGGAACCCCCCAAGGTTCCCCCCTCTCGCCCCTTCTCTTCCTTATCTATGTTTCTTCTATCCACCTTTCCATCCCGCGTGGCTTAGTCCTCTCCTATGTAGACGATTGTGCCATCACAGTCTCCTCTCCTTCCTACGGCGAAACCACCTCTCTCCTGGCAGGCCACTATCGGAAGCTCACCGACATTGGCACCCGATTGGGTATCCCCTTCTCTGTCCCAAAAACTGAACTCATTCACTGGCGAACCCCTCGTCAGAGAGACTCCGCCTCCACCTCCTCAATCACTCTAGAAGGTAGCACCTTCCGGCATGCGTCCTCCCTCAGATGGCTCGGGTACTGGTTCACCCCCACACTCTCCACCTCCTCCCACTTCAACAAAAGGCTCTCTTTGGCCAAAGGCGCCTTCGCTGTAATCCGGGTACTCGGCTCCCGAGCAAAAGGCATCCCTCCCTTCCTCTCCCACAGCCTTGCCATGGCGGTCGTCCGCCCCGTCCTCCATTATGGAGCTGACCTCTTCGTCCCCAGCGAGAAAATGATAGACAAGATGGAGGTGTTTTGGAGGAAAGTGCAAAGGTGGTCCACCTCGTGCTTGTCTTCCACCCCCACAGGCATCCTGTCTTTCGAATCGTGCCTCCGTCCTATTTCCCTCCTGGTGGCCCACCAACGTTGCCACGCCAGCCTTCAGGTCTCGTTCCTCCCCCCATCTTCAAACCCGACGACAGCTAGGCTGCACCCCTCCTGCCCTAGTCTGGAAGACTGGAGATCCCCAATCTCCGCTCGCCAATACGACATTAATCTACCGCCGAACTACCACCCCCTCAACTGGGCAACCCCGCCGACACGATGCAGGATGCACTTGCCCCTAGACTCGCTTGTGCACGATGCCTTCACGGCACTTGACCGCCCGGCATTCTTCCCGGTGACTATGACTGACCTCCTTACCTCGACCGAATTCCTCCCGGACCCCCTACTCATGTCCAAGGCCAATAAACACCTCAAGCTTCTCCTCAGACAGTCACTCCTTTCCTGCTGGAAAATGAACTTTGCCCGCCCAACCTACTACAACGTCCCCCCCTCCCTGTCGCCCCACCCCTTCCTGGGCCTCCCTCACTTTGTCGCAGGAAGGATCTATCAGATGAGGGCCGGAAAGAACTACCTCGCTGGGCACCCTTCTTGGTACAACCAGGACAACCCCACACCCTGCCCGCACTGTAAAGCCGAGGTGGAAGACTTCAAACACGCCATTATCGCATGCCCCTCGAGATTGGAAGCACGCGCCTCTTTCCTCCCATGGGATCTGAGGTTGGACTCTCCATCCCCTCTGTGGGACTCCGCTTCTCTCCTAAAAGGCCTTGCCGGTTACGTCCACTCAACTGCCACAGGCTTTCTCTCGGACATGCCCCTATATCTCGTACCGCCACCGCCAGTGGTTCCCTCCCGCACTCCGCCAGCACGGCCCAGAACGGGACCGCGACACAAGTTATTCCCGTCCAGTAATCTCCTAGAAGGGGTCACAGAGTCTAGAGCCAGGGCCTTGATAATTTGCAACGCTCCTGTACTTTCCTAAGTTTCGTATTGTTTTTTGATTATTTCAGCAAGTTTTACGGGTTATTTATGTTTGCTAAAAACTTTTGTTTTTGGTGTTTATACAATGATTTTGTGAAGTTTATCAGATGCGTATTGGTTCGACGCCTTGGAGGAATAGTTTTGCTTTTAGGTTTTGTTTTATTTGTGTTTTTGTTTTTGTTTGTGGGTTTTGTTTTGGCCATATCTGATGATGCATGCTATTTCTTGTACCTTAAAACAACGAATGTATGATATAAAAAAAAACAAAAAGAAAAAAAAGACGGCCAGGTAGTTAGCACGAATGATCCCCTCTTCACCTCCGGCGATTGAAATCTCAACACCAGGAGAAATTATTGTCAACTCCATCCACCCCCCTCTCCCCCCTCTGATGGCCTAGCTGCCTAGGGGGCGATGACACTTCCTTCATCTTTCCCTTTTATGGCCTCCCCTAGAGAAAGGGTTGTCCTAAGAGTTGCTTGAAGGCTCTTCTCACCCCCTCCCCCTGTCCCACGGTCGCAAGCCTCGCTTACAGATCGCCCCGGTCGGCTTTACTTCTTTCTACCTTTACTGTCGGTGTCATGGTGTCAGGACCTTGGTGAAAGTACGCCCCTTGTTTTATGGCTGGTCTCTCGCAGGGGAAAGCTTCGGTCAGTAACTTCGTGGTTCTCGCTATCGTCCTCGCGGACGGAAAACATTTGAGCATGGCCTGTTTGTCAGTTGTTTCTAGCGAGTTGCTTGCCTTCCACCTCCTCTCCTCGTCCCATGGTTCGTCCCCCCGCTCGGTTACAGCCACCCCCTTGTTTCTCCTAAGCTGTCGCTTACACGGTTGGCCTGGGTCTTTCTTTTGGCTGGCACCCTGTCTGCCTGGTGGCTCCACTTGCCCCCCGCGGCTACCCACGGTCGCATTCCTTGGATACGACAGTTCATGGTATTGCACTGCCTCCTTGAACGACTCCAAAGCCTTGGACCGATGTAATTGTCCTACCAGCCTCTTTCGTGTTATGATTGCTCCCTGGGTCAAATAGGGTGATGGCCGGCCCCCTTCTGAGATGTTAGTGTAGTGTTTACTCTATGTTTCGGTCTGGTTTTCTTCAACTGGGTATCCTTGTTTGTCCTTACTTTTATTTGTATTGGTTTGGACGTTATACTTTTGTTGTGCTGCCTGGGCAGGGTGTTTATTTGTTTAGGGGGTAGGAGTTTATAGCAAGTGGTTTTCCGGTTGTTTCCTGCTTGTAGGGTTTTGGGGATTTGCGTTGTCGTCCGCTTCGGCTAGTCGATATTGTTTCTCTCTCTTGTTTGCGAGATTGTGCAGTTTGGCTCATACTAGAGGGTCTTGGGATGATGGCTTTTTCCACTGGTGCCAGGTTGGATCGTGGGGTTTTTTTCTGCCATATCTGATGATACAGGTAGTTTTTGTACCACGGTAGTTGTTAAACAAATATACCTGATATAAAAATAAAAAATAGTAAAAAAAGAAAAAACGGCCAGGAAGTTAGTCAAGCTCCTTCGCCCTAATTTTCCCCCCCTTACATTTATATTCCTACTTCAACACCATTAGCTTCTGGTACTATCTACTTCTCACCATCGCAGAGCCTGCGCTCAGGCTCCCAAGGTCCCATGGCCTCACACACCTACTCCGCCCACTCTTCAGCTCACTCTTCGCGAACCCACACGCCCCTGCCCTCCCATGGTCTACAAAATATCGCAAAGTTCGATAGACTGAGAAAAGACCTCATAGCACAGGCCACGGACCCATCCCAAACCTCACTGACGCTGAACTCTCCTCCCTCACCTCCGGAGAAGCAGTTGTCATTTCTCTCCTCTCTTCTGCCACTCAAGGCCTCGTATTGCTTACCGGGCGCTTCAACGCCCTGGAAAAATCCTTCGCCCTGCTGCTGAATGTGTCGGACAGAATGCAGGAGCTCTCTGACAGCCTGGCTCTTGTCGATAGTAGGCTAAGTGAAATGAAGAAAGCATCTGACGCCACCACCTGCGCCGTCGCCGCCTTGGGTAAAGATACCCAGGGCTCGCTTAGAGACATCGCTTCTAGAGTCGCCACCCAGCCGGCCCCCCATCCCACCC
>QOVD01000457.1:12218-24498 GCA_003521225.1 Tuber microsphaerosporum | reverse complement strand
GCACTCGAGCAGGTAAATTTAAGCAGGTAAATTTGAGCAGGTGGTCGGAGTGCTGATATGAGAGGAAGAGACAGAGAGAGGAGGAGGAGCACTTGTAAGTGGACTTCAACGGGGAAGAACGCCCAGTTGCTTTGCTTGGTGTAAAGGGAAAAGCCCAGCAACGAAGGATGACAGCTACCGTGGATGTGTTAACAAGTGGTAAAAAGAGTGGTTAGAGAAAGGGTGGACGAGTACTCGAGTAGTTTAGAGGAAATAAAAATTCCGGCACTTATTTATTTTTTTAACCTTTAATCATTAAATTTTACCAAGTGTCTGGCCTCAGCCAAGAAGAAAAAGAAAAAAGAGCAAAGAAGAAAAAACGACAGCCAAGAAAGAAAAAGAAAAAAACGCCCTTTCCTGAAGCCAGCATAACCAAGAAGGGCAATGGAAGCCGCAAGGAGGCCTTTCATTCTTTTTGCATCCCCTTGTCTCCCTTTGCATCTCCCACCACCAACCCCAACATCTACGGTAACTCAACCATGAGCCCAGCACCAGCATGCACTGTACGTGTACTCGGAATTTTCTGACGTTTGTAAACACAACTGCTATTGCATATGGGCAAAATCATGAGGCTCTGACCGATTTTTTGCCCATATGAAATAGCAGTTGTGTTTACAAACGTCAGAAAATTACGAGTACTAGTATTAAGTACAGTAACTCAACATATCAAAGATACGGTGGGTAAGCTTCCGATTAGGAGAAAGGGAGAAAACGAATGTGATACAGCGGTCATTCGAACCCGTCAAGATCGCCGCACAAAAGCCATGTGCGTGGCAGACAGGAGATGAACAAGCACGAGTACGGCAGAGGAAGAAGCAATGATGATGATGGATGATAGACTACGAGTACTCGAGTACGGGGCAAGAAGAAGAAAAAAGAGATCTCCCACCACACCCTCTTCTTGTGCAGAAGTTTGAAATAATTGACCAGTTGATGGCGAGGGAGGTCTGTAACCAGAGAACCTTGCCAAGAAAATCGGGCCCATCCTCAACTACCGGTACCAAAGAATTTTCAACCGCCACTCCAATGAGAATCATGGCTCTATTAGGTGATACATTGACAGAGACAAAATAGGAGTATCAAGTTTTCAAGGGAATTTCCGGCTTGGAAGCAGTCAAGGTCTTGGCAGGAGCAGGGATGTTTAGGACATATTATTAATCTCTGTTAGTTTGGTTGGTTGAAAACTGTTAAAAGATATTCTCCAAGGTGTCGACCTACAAGAAGGGCACTCTTGGCAACTCAGCAAACTATTACAGTGCCAAGCTACTGTAGAATGAATGTCCCCCTGTCCCGACGACAAGAGGCCCTCGCCATACTCGAGCAATCGCCCATTCTCTCCCGCGCACTTGATTCTGGCGGCATCGATTGAGGCGCTGTCCGAGCGCCGTGAAGCACCCAGAGACACCGCGTCTTCTTGTGGCACCCTATCAGACCGGCATTTGAGAAAATTACCAGCACCGTGATACACGGTGCTGGTACTCGAGCCGCTGGCTTTCTCCAGCCCACAGCAGTACCGCACCAACTCTCCCAAAACCACCACACTGCCGTAGTACTTGACTAAGGCATCATACAATAGAATAACGCCCTATCTGGCCCCCAGCTCCAGGCTGTGAACCCAAAATCACCCCAAGGCCAAACAGCCCAGCCGCGATTCGGAACTAAAGCAAGATATGACAGGATGCATGGGCACTAGTACCTAGCACAGTAGACGTCCATTTCGCCCCGGTTCCCTTTCCTTCTCACCCCCTTGTTCCCTGCTTCTCTTCCCTTCACACCCCGGAAACGGGAAATGCTGCCACTGTTTCCCGACTCGTCAATTGGTCTTTACCCTGATCAGACATTTTGCGGGGAAGATTATGCTCCACCATGCATCCAAGTAGCGCAGCACGAAGAACGATTTGCCTGGTACCGGTACTTCCCCAAAGCGGCAGTAGCTGCGGTTGCGAGTCTCACACCGACACCCCCCTCTTTCTTCGAGCCCGCTATTACTTGTACTCAAAGGGTGCGATAAGTCGGGCGACACATGCCCTGCGACCGCTGCAACCTTAGTGTTTGAAATTAAACCTTGTTACACAGCTCAACAATCGGGTTTTTAACCAATAAAAATGCTACATTTAGTTATTCAATTGCTACAGGATGGATTCTACAATAGAAAGTCTCATGAGGGAAGTGTCCTTGTTTAGAGAGCAGCTAAATCAAGCAGAGAAGAAGTTGAAGTTGAAGGAGGCCCAACTTCATATACTTGTTCAGAATTCAACTCATTTTACACTCAGGTAGATGGAGAGTGATGTGGTGAGGCCAGTTATGCCAGTGAGCCTGAGTAGAAAGAGAGAAAGAGTGCTATGAGTGTCAGCCATGAATGAAAGAGGTGAGAAGAGAAAGGTAAATGGGAAGGGGATACCGCCAGTCCCACAAAGATTGAGGGTAAAGAGAACAGTGATTGGGATAAAGGTAAATTGTGTGTTGTGGGAGGTGGGTCCAGAAATTGGTGGAGTGTTAACTACGTTGGATGAGAAGAAATATATAATAAGTGAGTGAACGAGGTGGTTGATGAGAACAGAGAGGATGGGGAGGAGGAAGAAGTTAGGGAAAACATTATCAACAGTGGTGGTGTTGATAGGAGAGAAGGCTGAGCTGGCAATATTATTAAGGTAGGGTTTATAACTAGATGGCAGGTGGTACCTGGTAAGAAGGTTTGAGGCAGGGCAGCCAACGAGAAAGAAGTTTGAATAAGTTTGTTTTGGGAAGTAGATGGTTTTACAAACCTGGTAAGGTTTGTAGGTTTTTACAAGATTTGCGCTTGCGAATCTTAGGATTTGGGTATTTTACACCAAGACTATATTTCGGTCATGGGTTCTCACATATGAGTCAAGTACGACCCATATTTTATTTAAGTTGTTTATTTGATAATGACTCAGTAGAGTCATATGATGCTATGATTTCACATGAGTCACGATAGGGACTCAAAAGTATTATTTTGGATGACTTAGCAGTTGCGGAAAGAACTATATAAGAAGCGCAGAGCAGGAGGATAGTTATTTCTTTACGCAATCATTCACAGTTATTTCCTACTTATACTTTTACAATAAAAGCACTTTACGCTGTCTACAAGATTGTTATCGTGAAACCGTGTACCTCAAACTCTTATCGGACTAGTAGATAAGGGGTCTCGAGAGGTATTGAAAATACAACAAGGAAGTACTCCTGTATAGTATTATTAGTTCAGAATAATACTACGAGATATATGGATACTTATTAGACAAAGATAAGGGAAGAGGTTGTTACTTGTTGCGCGATATAAGTAAGGAGCGTTCCTAACAGATGGAGGCTTTGGAGAATAGGAGCAAGTGGAGGGATGAGAGAATGAGGGATGTGGTTGGGAAGCTGGAGGCGAAGATGTGTTTGTAGAGAAAATTCATGTCTAATTTGAAGAAGGAAGGAGAGAAATTGTTTGGTTCAGAGAGTAAGAGGTTATATGTAAAGAAAGAAGAGGCAGTTAGATAGGGGTACAACCTATTGCAAGTAGTGCAACCTTTCTGGCTGGCCAGAAGATTGGAGTAGAAGATATGAAGGAGTTTAGGTTTTGATATTCTGGGTGTGAAGCCTGAAGGGATTGCCAGTGAAGTACTAGTAGGTGAAGAAAAGGCAAACAGTTGATATTAACCATAAAAAACCTATGATATTGTAGCTAGATAGTTGCAATCAAAAAGTTTATAAAAAAATAAAAAAAAATAAAAAAAAATAAGTCAGGTGATACAACTCACTCACAATTACAACCCCACTCAAGTGCTTTTTACACTTTTCTGAACACCATTTCCATTAGCAAAAACAAAAAGTGTACTTTTTGCTGCATTCTGTGCATCCTGAGACCCCTGTTTGAATCATGAATATATGCAAACTATCTTCATGTGCATCTCGGAAACTAACTTTTGGCCAGTTCACTAGTGGCTGATTTCAACTTAATTGCACTTAGTGGCACTTCCTAGTGTCTACTATTTTGGGTACATGCAGAGGTTCAAAGTAGAGAAGTCAAATTTTGCCGCCAAAAATTTGAATTATCAATTGGTCAGTCATCTGAGACAGTGAAGGTCTGAAAATTTGCATATAGCTAGAATAAACTACTATTTATCAGATAAGCTAACGCGTTTTTCTCTCTGAACAAATTCATTTTTCTCAAGAAGAAAACTCATTATTAGGATACAAACTGATATTTAGGATGCAAACTGGTTTTCAGGAAGAGCCAGGATGCAGAGGAAGACCAAAATGCAAACTGGTTTTGTTTGCTGATGAGTTCCCTCTATTGTAAGTTTCAACTCAGGCAGAATTTGGAGAAATCATATATATGGGAATCAAATTTTATTGTGATAGACTTGTTGGCCACCGGGTGAGGATTTGGGCCAAAGATAAAATTTAAGAAAAAAGCCTAAGATAAGTTTTTAATTATTTGGTTATCCTATAGATATTCTGGCAGAGGACAGCTCCGCACCAGTTAATCCTTTACTTTAGTGCTTTTCTTTCCAGCCTGCCTTTCCTTAGGGGAAAAATATACAGTTGGCTCTATACTACCATAGGGGCTTTTAGTTAGGAGAGTATTCTGATTTAAAATACCATTAGTTCACTTATAGATACTACAGCACTTCAGATTGACAAAGCAAAAAGCCACAAATGTCACAAACCTGACCAAGCAAGGAATATGGTTTCACATGACGCATGGTTATGCATCATAGGTTTGTGATTTGTTTCACATGACTCGCACTTGCAATGTCATCGTTATAATGTTATTGGTTGATGTTTTTCACATGACTACGATTGTGGTCATATGATTTATGAACTTTTGCACATGACTCACATTACGAGTCATGGGTTTCACTCATGTGACGTGAGTTGCGCACATGACTTGTTATTTGAATTATGATTGGTTTAGGTATGTTGCGCAGTTGACTTATTAGAAGTCAGCTGATGGATTTCGCACATGACTCGCTACGAGTCATGAGGTCGTGTGTCTCAGGAGTATGAGTCACCAGGGTTAGGGTTGTGGGAGGAACGCCTATATAAGGGGGCCGTGACCGACAAGTAGTTAGTTCCTCACGCAACCATCTAAGTACTTTCTTATACTATCAATTCAAGTTATCTTTACTATCACGATTCCTGGCGAACGAGAGAAGTGTCTCTTAGTACGTTTTCGACTACACGATAGGAGCAAGAGTGTTCGGCTATCAGAAGTAGTGTACGGGAACGAGGAAATTATTACCTGCTGCAAGTATCGCCCGGAGGGAAGGATTGTTACAACAAAGTATATATGATTTATCTACATTCAAGTTGACAGCCAATTAGACAGTCCTCCTTGAGGGAATATTAGGTCGATTTAGATACAAGTTGTCATGTTTGAATTAGAAGATTTAATACTTTCATTAAGCGAATAGTCTTGTAGGTATAGAATGTAACCTATTGCAAGAAACATCTTTTATCGTAGCAGTGAAGTGGGGGAGATGGAGGGAGGAAGCTAACTCCCATTGGTAGGTGCACTTTTGTTGTATTCTTAGCAGGCAAATAGTTGAATTTTGACCATAAAAAGCCATATTAAGTAGGGTTAGGTGTTGTGGAGTTTTCTTTTGTTATTAGTTATTGTAACTTAGCTTGAATAAAAGTTTCTTTTAAAAACAAAAAGACAAAAAGTTGGGTCATATTCATATAAAGTAACTAGTGTTTTTGCTCACACAAACTCATTTTACACCATTTTTTGTTTAAGGAAAAAGGCAGGTAACACACAGAATAGGCAATAAACCAGGACTTTTTGTGACACTACGCCTGACTCACCCTTATACCCGAGTACAAGTACTAACTACCTATAATACATGCTCTAGCTTTGTTTGATCTGTCCTTGTCATGGCTCTTCTCTACTCTATTCTGCACTCACTTAATCTCACTTGGCTAGTGCATAGTCGGCAATGCCCCTCTCTTGCTCATATTATTGATGGCTAAGAATATAGTTTGTAGTAGGAGGAAATATCACAAAAGGCTATAGTTGATTTCTTCACACTTTTTCCTTGGAAGAGAGACTGCCTTGACAAATACAAATACTGTTACCAATAGTTCCTACAGCTTGATTTGAGCCTACCTCCACTCTACTTTGTTTTTTGACTGGATCAGCTGGTACCCTACTACTTTCCTCTACTTTACACCCCTGCCTGGTACCCTACTACCACTCTACACTCCAAAACTCTTGCCCATAGCCCATTAAGCTTGCTGGCATGTGATAGTATTGTAATGCTCCCTCTACTTAGCTTTCAGCTCACCAACTCCAGGCTCCACTAGACTCAGCCCCTCCTGATTGAGATGTATTTGCAATGCCCTTCTGGGTTTTTCACCTTTGCACTCCTCCATTTGGACACTAGTGGCTACTTTGCTTGATTTGATTTTTGATTTTTCCTTTGTCGGAGATGATGTTACAGGTTTTCCTGGCTCCTCCTACTCAGGTTTAAGGGAATTATTACTGTTGTTTTGTGGTAATTTTCTTTTATTTGAGATATGCGGTTGATCTTATACCAGAGGGATTTGAGAGGCTTGCTTTTTCCTGGGGAACAGGTATCGGATGTTTTTGATATTAATGGGTTTTTTATGCCATAGCTTGCGCTTTATGCATGTATTTTCCTCACACAATAAATATATTTGATATATATAAAAAACAAAATGATATGTGCCCCATGATCCCGTAGTCTATCTCCCCGGGTGTGGGTGAAAAAATCGGAAAGCTAGGGGTGGTAAAGCAGGGGTTTGAATTGATCAATGGATAAACTTTGTGGAAAGAGGGCTAGGCCAGTTGCATTTACGCCTGCCGGTACCTTTCTCAAAACCATGTAGAGTATCTTAAAGATTCCGGAGAGCCCCTAGAGGTTTCAAGTAATCTCTATAAGCCCAATCTGTGCTGGAACCAACTAATTATTCGTTCAGGATCGGTGAGATAATGTATTTGGTATTATATCCACTCCAAGTGTGTCCGCCAGAACACATTATTTTCCATTTATCCCTTGGGGTGCCTGACGCAGTCAAATTCGCGACCAGGCACACTAAGTCCAGATAGGTCACCCACTACCGGTAGCTATCTTAGGTTCCGAATTCGGGTTTTTCAATGTTCAAGTGACTCAGCACCTTCGCAGCCATTGATTGCCAACGAATGACAATACGGATGCCCCCAAAACAGGATTAGCGTGCCTGGTCCCAAATTTGACTGTTCCAGACACCCCAAGGGATACTAACTATCTGCTCACCTCCCCCCACGATTTTGCTGAGCTTTTTTTTCCAATTTTTTCGTCCCTACCGGTGCTCGAGTGCTATCCATCCGGTCAGTGCCGGCAGCAGCAGCACTCGAGTAGATATCGCATCGCGTCTACCAAACAGCGGTCATTTCTATTCTCCCACGCCTCCTGCCCTCTCCAAGCAAAAGCCTGGAAAGAAAGAGGGCATGGTTGCCCAAAGAGTGCACCGGAGCGCAGCATATTTACATGTGGGATTCCAAAAATTAATAATCTTGCTGCCCTTCGTTTCATCCACAGCTCTCCCCCTTTTCCTCCCCGATTGGCCTACACATAGCAGTGCAAACTACCGCAAAATCTCGCATACCGTAATCCACTATCAGATTATCAGCGGGGATTGCAGCATCGACCTACGATTGGTTTAGTTTGACAGGTTACCAGAATAGACCTAACACACTCAGCACGCTCAAGCTTTATTGTGTGGGGAAGATACTAATCCTTCTCTGCGGTTTTTGTCGCCGGGTATGGAGGCCAGGGGTCTGATGGAGATAGTATACAAGGCTTTACGGTACTCGCATGGTAAATTTGAATCAATAAATACAGAGGGTGAGAGAGCCCATGCCTACGCCGACAAACACTTCTTATCTGCTCGGAATAAACCGAATGGTTACAGTACCGCAATTGCCCCAAAAAGAAAATGATAGGTCTTGTTGTACTGTACAGTACTTACATCAAGCAATCTGTCCGGCTCGCCTAGAAACCTTGGCCCAAGATATGTAGAATAGCCACCTTATGCTGCACTCTACTGAATGATGCAGACTCTTGGGGTGTCAGCTTTGGCAAAGGTACAGCAATGGTACGCCATGTGCTCGAGGCCCTATGATATCAGAACTTGTCATCCAAAATAGAAGACCTGCCATAGGCCAGTAAAAACATAACTTAAAACATGGTGTAGTGCAAGTGCCGAAGGGCGCCCGGAGCAGGTCGGGAGTAAAAGCAGCGACGAAGGGATGGAGGTGAAGCTGCTTCGTTATTACTGGTTGGGTTAAATGAGATCACAGGGATCGGCGGGTTGGCAGCTGGGAAGGAACGCTTCATGCAAAAGCCAACCCAGGAGTCAGCCACTAGTTGGAAGCCACAGGTGGCGGTGATACCTGACTACTAGCACATCATGAGAGGTTCATGGGGGGTCACTCAGGGGTGGAAAGGGCAGTGATGTGGGATCCCGGGGTGAGTTGTTTAATATCGAAGATGGGTTGTCTAATTCACTCTGGCAAGCTGTTCGGGGGCGCATTTTCCCTTACATTTTCCCTTAGATTGTATCGTACCACTTTGGTATTCCTGTTCTGGAGAGAGGTCGGTTGAGCGATACGTGACTCTCTGGGAGTTCTCTGCTTGTCCATTGAATTGATGGGGTACGCAGATTCAGCACCTTCTTAATCAGGGTCTGACCTAGTGACTTTGCCTCGAGGGGATCCTGAGATGTTTGGCGCTTTATTATGGGAAAGTCACTTAGCCACAGCGTGGAGTTACTGTATATGGAAGACGCTGAATCTGCATGTATTATCTATTGAGGGGAAGGTATTATATGATATCATACCCGCAGAATAGAGTGCTCGATCCTTATGGCGACGTTTCTCACTAGGTATCCGCATCCATTGATTCGCAAAGGGGGAAAGAGGAAGCGATTGAATAAAACAAACGCATCCCAAGAAGCGCTTACTTTCGATATTTCTTCTCTACTATTCTTTTATTTTATTTTTGTTAAATCTGTGGATTGATTTAAGTGCAAGATCAGCGCTCATCCATATACTCGTGCCTGGCAAGAAGTACCCGAAAATAATCCCTGAAAACAGGGATTATTCAGGGATATTTCAGGGATATTTCAGAGGTGAGACCTATATAGGAGGCCTGTGTACGAATTTAACAGGGGTAATTTTGGTGAAAATTCCCCAAAGTGGAGTTATACCCCCCGACTTTCGGGTACTTCTTGCCTGGGACGAGTACAGTCTTCACCGCAGTCGGGACGAAACTGGGCTGGTGACGAACAAGGGTGTTCTATGGGCAAAAAAAGCAATCGTCAAGGTTAGGGTTACGAAAAATTACTAGTCATTGATCCCTGTTCGTCGCCCGCCCAGTTTCGTCGCGACTAGGGTGAAGACTGTACGGTACAACCTACCGGTAAGTTATAACAATATTCTGGGGTAAACTGCACATCCTTCCTTGAAATAAGACAGGAAGGTAGGAAAAAAGAGAGTGCTGCTAATAGACATGAGCAGCAAAAGAAAGCATAATAATGATAATAAACAGCAGCCCCAGTTTCCTCAACTCATCCTCTCAGAGCGTGAGAGGACCGATCCTTATTCTAATTTTTAAAGGACCAAGAAGCATTTATGGCAGTAGCGAAGGGGTAGCATGAGAAATGCTGACCTTTAAAGGGAAACCATCTGCTCAACTTTCTAGATAGGCAGAAGCAGTGCAATAACAGCGGAACATTTCAAGGAATACCAAGCAGTCTTGAGCAATTGATAGGTGTGAGTAAAATGAATCACAGGCATTCTCGCTCTTTACCTTCCATAACTGTAAAGGTGATACTGCCACTAAAGAGGATGAATTTTTGTATTCCGCAACTTTCTCCTGTAAGGGCTGGTCTTAAGTGTAGCAGGCGAAAGGCGGGGTAAAAGGAATTGGTGGGAAGGAGCTTGTGTCAGGGCAGAAGAAACCCTCCTCTCTTTGTATCACACTCCTTCACTACTCCTAATAATGCAAAATCCCCGGAGAGGATGCAATCATTCCTTACGGTGCCTCTGAAAATCCACAAAGCGATACATATTTGATCACGTCACCAGGAGTAGAACCTATCTACTAAAGCAATGCTAATTTGATATACCAGCATCTTCCTCCAGAGGCCGGAGCGATAACACCTCCAATCTTCTTCCCCCTAGCCATTGCTAAATTCGCTGTAATCGCCCCGCATTCGAGTGGGCCACTGCTCTCCCAACCCTTCCGTGCGAAAAACACGACCTACCTGCCTACCTACCCATGGACGTCCCCCCTCACATTCTCTAAGTTCCCAATCGAGCCTATATAACCCCAGAGCTGAATCACCCCGCGTCTTTTGCCATCCGTCGTGTCTTTAACGTCCCTACATTTCCGTCAAATAGAAGACTGAGTGACACCGCATGACGTTCAAGAAACTATAATTCGGTAATGGAGATTGCCCCTCGGAACAGGAGGTAAAAATAAAATTCCGGAATGACATAATAGCATCTAACACTGCGAAGGGGACAACTCCCACCAAAGGGCGCACAACTCTGAAGGAAACAAGGCTAATACCACAATGAAAGACGAAATAGCTACTTGGAGGACGAGAGCTATGATATATAACATCATACCGCTAAAAAGTAGCCTACAATGCAGGAAAAACAGAAAACAGCGAATTAGCTATAGACCAAGTCTGAGCACAAAACTACAGTAAAAAACAGTCCAGACGAAAGATACTCCCTCGCACACCGAGAGTATAATATCAAGATACCAGCCAGCCATTTCCCCTCCACAAAATCACCCGAGTCCACACCGACAAAAAACCCTCCGAGTCTCCAAAATCTATTTTGCGTTTGTGCTGCCATGCCACACGGAATGTGATGAGCTCAGATTTAGCATTTTCTGCGGATCCGGTGGTGATGGTGGAGAGTTCACCTGGGGCTGCACAGCACTGTACTTGCTTGCCCGTCCGTTAAGTATTATATCCGGACGCATCTGCGCCGGGGTAGGTATCAATGGATGGGAAGATTTCTTGACGCTTTGCAGACTGGGGAGTGTGACGCTGTAGTTCATTAATTAAGCTATAATCTTGTCGTGCGTGTTGGGGGGGGAAAATTCTCATATCATAGCAGTGATAGGTGATAGCGCCAATGGTCGTCGATAGGGATGTCTTTAGGATGCATATGACATATTTACCGTCGAGTGAAAAGGGTCCTGCCTGCCCATTGTCACTAGAGGAAACATAGTGAGAAAAACCGGCCAGGGACCCCCCCGAACAAGCGCGGTTCTCAAACTGCAGCTTACAATCATAATTTATCACCCGACTACCTAAACTCAGAGCTTATATTAACCCCACATCACGTGCCACGCTAGTAACTTATTGGGGCGCCGGAAACAGGCAAGAAAAAAAAATATCGATAAGACCAACCACCAGGGTTCGACCACAACGCTATCTATGATATCATAGCACTATCTCACTCCCCTTTCCAGCGGATCAATCTATTATACCCTCAGCACAACCACCACCACCCCGTCTAGATAGACAAAACCACGATGCCATCCCCAAACATCTGGATAGCGGCCAGCGACAACGACATCCAGTCCGTAGCACATTTCCTCTCGCAGGATCCGACGTCCGTAAACTCTAAAGATGAAAACGGCTGTTCGTCCCCCAACCTCCTTGGATCCTTTTTCTTACTGACTTATCAAGATACACCCCTCCACGCCGCCGTCTCCTACAACCACATACCCCTCCTCCGCTCGCTAGTCCGTACCCATGGCGGGGAGGTGAACGTGCAAGATAACGAGGGCGATACACCGCTATTCGTAGCTGAAACCGTCGAGGTCGCCCGGGTGCTAGTGGAGGAATTGGGGGCTGAGGTTGGGCATAGGAATGGGTTGGGGTTGAATGTACTCCCCCCCGTCGCGCCCCAACTTCGCTGGCTAATGTAGGAGGGTGTTAGGCAGCAGATACAATTGAGGAAGACGGGCAGTTCCCGTTGGTTGCTGCGTACTTGCGTGGGTTAGAAGCCGCCGCCATCACCGCCGGTGAGGAAGTGGAAGGTGTGAGGGGAGGAGCAACGACATATCCGAAGCCGCCGCTAGGAATCTCGGTTGACCTTAGTGCTGTCGAGGATGCGTCTGAGACGCTACCACCCGTGGACGACGTGCTCAGACGGAAGATAGAGCAGCTGGCGACGCGGGAGGACTTTGATAGTGAGGAG
>QOVD01000456.1:0-51128 GCA_003521225.1 Tuber microsphaerosporum | reverse complement strand
ATCAACTCCACCCACCTCCCTCTCCCCCCTCTGTTAGCCTCGCTGCCAAGGGGGTGATGACACTACCTTCTTCTTCTTTTATTATGGCCTCGCCTTGAGAAAGCGTTGTCCTAGAAGTTGTTTGTAGACTCCTCTCATCCACCCCCTTGCCTCACAGTCGCAAGCCTCGCATAGCGGTCGCCCCGGTCGGCTTTACTTCTTTCTACGTTTGCGGTCGGTGTTACGGTGTCCGGACCTTGGTGCAAGTACCCCCTCGTTCTATGGCTTGTCCCACGTTGGGGAAAGCTTCGGTCATTAACTTTGCTGTACTCGCTATCGTCCTCTCGGTCCGAAATCATTCCTGCATGGCCTGTTTGTCGGTCTTTTCTTGCAAGTCGTTTGCCTTCCACCTCCTCTCCTCGCCCCATTGTTTCGTCCCCTGGCCCAGTTACAGCCACCCCCTTGTTCCTCCCTTGCCTTTACCTACACAGTTGGCTTGGATCACTCTTTCGGCTGGCATCCTCTCTCCCTGGTGGCTCCACTCGCCCCCGCGGCTGCCCATGGTCGCATTCCTCGGTTATGACGGTTCATGGTATTGCACTGCCTCCTTTGAATACTTTCAACCTTGGTACGATGTAATTTTGCTGGCTTCTTTCATGTTATGATTGCCCCTCGTTTACGACTCAAGGGTGATGGCCGGCCCCCTTCTGGGATTGTTAGTGCAGTGTTTCCTCTAAGTCTCGTTTGGGTTTTGCTTCTCCTGGGTTACTCTTGTTTGTCTTTCCTTTCGCTTGTATTGGTTAGACATCTCATTGCTTGTTTCGCTGCACGGGCAGTGTTCTTTTTGTCAGGGGGTAAGAGTTTATGGTAAGTGGGTTTCCTGTTGTTTCCTCCCTGTAGGGTTTTGGGGATTTACTTTGTCGTCCGCTTCGGCCAGCCGATTTTGTTTTTCTCTCTTGGCTGCGGGATCGTGCGGTTGGGCCCACACCAGAGGCTCTTGGGATAATGGCTTTTTCCACTGGCGCCAGGTTGGATTGTGGGGTTTTTTTCCGCCATATCTGAACATGCATGCAGTTTTTGTACCTCGGTAGTTGTAAAATAAATATACTTGATATAAAACAAAAAAACAAAAGAAACAATAAAAACCAAAAAAAACCCGCAGAGTAGTTAGTTCCTCACGCAACCATCTAAGTACTTTCTTATACTATCAATTCAAGTTATCTTTACTATGATAATTCCTGGCGAATAAAGAGAAGTGTCTCTTAGCGAGTTCTTGACTACACAATAGGAGCAGGTGTGTTCGGCTATCAAAGTAGTGTACTAGAATCTCGGAGTTGTTACCTGCTGCAAGTATCGCCCGGAGGAAACCATCGTTACAGAAGTGAACTTGATTCAAGGTATAAGGCAAACTTGACCGTCTCAATCACCTTCCAGAATTGTAACTTTTATACAATTTCTATCCAAATTAAGAATATATAGATGTGTACTATTGTATATTTCTTCTTTGGGGTTAGTATTTCATAAAAGAATTACAGGAGAACTGATTTAGAGTTGTAGAATTTCTGGAAGATGTGAAGGTAAATTAATGCTTTGAAGATACTATGCTGAGAGTAGTTCTGCTTTCACTGCTTCATCATTGATATCAACTGAATTTATGCACATAAATTCATGCAACCTGATAGGCATTGTTTGAATGATTCTCAAAGTAAACTCCAGCAGAGTATTATTCTGATAATATAAAATCGATTGTTTTGGAAAGAATCTGCATTAGTGGTTGTGGTTGAGAGAAGTTCAGCCGGATATAAGACATTGTGGAACAGCTTCCCTAAATTGACAGTGGGAATCATAGCAGGCAAGGCAAGATCTCTATAGTATAATAGATTATGCATCATAGCTTCTAAAAATGTAAGAAAATAAGGATTAGAAGCTCATCGAATGATATGCATATTCTAGATTAGTTCAAGAATGGTGAGTTGATTCCAAATTGAAGAATATTGAATTGAGGAATAAGTAGTAGAATGTGTTGATCCTCTTCGTGTCACAGAAAGTATATGAGTCAAGTCATCTCTCAAAATAATTGGAATTCTATCGAATATCTAGGCTTCCTCTGTATTACAGATATCATTTTGAGTTCGATTGATAGCTACAAAGCAAGCCTTATATTCCATGAGAACCTCATCCCATATAATCAAACTTGTCTTCAGTATCAACTCTGCCACAGGTAGGTTCTTTAGAATATTGCAGGTACTGCTGCTATCATTGCTGTGCGGAATCTTAAATCATGAATTCGCCGTATGTCTGTTACGTAAAAGCTGCGTCGCAATTCCTGAACATGTTACATATAATACAACTTTGCCATTTGATTTTAGGAAACAGCAAAGCCAATGAGAAAGAAATATTGTACCAGTTTAAGCTTGTTTATAAAGAAAGAAACAGGGAGATTGGTCTTCATATCTTTGATTTAAGATTGCTTGTAAACCCTTAGTATAATACTCCATTTGTTCTTAATTAAGCAGAGCAAACATATGTTCATATTTTCTGTGGTTATTATTTATATAATAAACTAGTTCTTCCATAATAAGATTATCCTGATTGTGTTCTAAGGTATTGCCAGATACCCAATTTAGGTTTGGTAGTGGAAGAGAGTAATCATTGAGATGCTACATCAGCAAAATATTACCAGGTATCAGATGTGCCGCAGTTGCGTCAGGATACAAGGTATGGTAATCTTGCGCTCTTGACGTTAGGTGCGCCCTGAGGTAGAGTACCATATTTGGTTGCGCCTGGTGTGTCAGGAGACACACTTGCCATCCTCACTTACCTTAAGACACTGGTAGTTACCCAATTTTACCCCCTGTGCTTCTGGACACTGCACACAACATTATCGTACCTCCTGATTTGCCACTCACTTACTCAATCTCCAGAGTACCCTACTGCTTTGCTACTATGTCTCTTACCTGGAAAGGGTGTAGCCTTGGCAATAAAAATTGAGTTAGTGTGGTTGCCTGGTGTGAAAGCAAGCGTACTCTTCATTTTAATTTTTTGCAAACAACAGGACAGACGTAGTAGTCTATTTTCAGAACTTGATCTTTCAGAGAGCTAAAATGCCAGCTCACTGCAGTCTGAAAGCCAGTGATAGTTAGGACATTCTCTGGTTGGTGGTGGTTTCTCAGCACTTAGACTCTGACACGAGACGACTCCACACTTTGATCCTATCACAATATCTCCACTTCCGTTCCTCCTAAAAGGCTCCCGGCCTATCCAGAAGACTCCTCTACAACTATAGAACAGATTCTAGATCTGACACCTGGATCATGCGGAACACAATGCCAGCTATGCACTCATATAGGATTCATTCCTAGCTGAATATTGTTCATGGAGATACAGGACTGGCGATTGCAGAATTCGAACTCAGATTACTCCACAATTGCACGACCAATTTCAATTTTGTTTGCTGAAGATTGTTGGGCTTGACACCAGCTATACACTGGTGTAAGGTAGGTCTCTGTGGCATCAAAACCCATGAAATCACTGTTTTTTTAGAGAAGCTATTATGTACTCAAACTGGCCAAATTGTACTTGATGGCAGATTACTCTACAACCGCAGGACAGATCTTGTTTCTGTTTTTTGGAGATTGTTGGACTCGATGTCAGCTACAGGCCAGTATAAGGTACGTCCCAGTGGCATCAAAACTCCGGAAATCACTGTCATAGGTGGAATTAATAAGCTGGCGGAATTTTACTCAATAGCAGAATACTCCACATCAAGTAGCCAGATTTGAATTTCGTTTAATGGATATTGTTGGGCTCGACGCTAGCTACACGCCAGTATGAGGTTTGTTCCTATGGCATCAAAACTCATGAAATTGCTGTCTTATGTGGAGGCAGTTTTAGATACTCAAGCTGGCAGAATTTTACTCGATGGCAGAATACTCCACCACCATAGGACGGATTTGAATCTTGTGTACTTGAGATTGTTGGACTTGACACCAGCTACATGCCGCTATAAGATACATATAGGTGGCAGCAAAACTCAGGAAATTGCTACCCTCTATGGAAGTACTAAGCTGGCGGAACTTTACTTGATGGCAGATTACTCCACAACCACTTGACGGATTTGAATTCTGTTTCCTGGAGATTGTTGGGCTCGACGCAAGCTATACGGCGGTATAAGGCATATCACTACAGAGTAAATATTGCCGATCCTGATCCATCAAGGCACCTGGGAGTGCCTGTGCCACAGGAAGATGAAACCTGTATTTAGATCACTTAGCTAGACTAGTAGAATTAGAAATATCATAAAAGACAACCAAAAGAGACTTTTTCTACAATGCAATGGTTGTGACCTAGGTTAGGAGCGGGAAAATGGAGTACCCTTGACTCTATCTCCTGAAGATGTAGTCTTGCGCCTGGTGCGTTCATGAAGATTAAGTGTTGCGTCAGGTGCATTCAAGAAGATTAGGTGTTGTGCCAGGTGCTTTCAGGAAGATTAGATGTTGCACCATGTGCATTCTGAAAGATTAAGGGCTGCGCCAGGTGCACTATGAGTTAGGGAGCAGTAGTAGTTGCGTTCTGATTCGTGATTGACGTTATATGCGCTAGGTGCGCCAGACAAATAGTGCACTCTGGGCGCTAAGTATTATTTTTGCTGATGTAGATATACTCTTATAACTTTTGTTGAATAAAACATAAGCCATAATCAAAATGTATGTCCTTCATTTCATTCATTTTATTAGATGGCAAAGGAAGAGGACCTGATACCAGTTGATGTTATGGATCATGACAAAATGCATTTAAACTTCTCTCAACGATTAGTTGGACATGCAATTGTGCCATCTTGTAAGACAGTAACAAACAATAGCCTCAAGGCCAATCTAGTAGCAAACTAACTGCCTTCAGTGAAGGTAGCAACCAACTCACCATCATTTTCCAACAAATCAGGAGCAATTCAAGCTGCCCTGAAGGTTGGATAAATAGTATTATATATTGTATGAAGATTCTCAAAACTTTGAGTTCCACAAACAACCGTAAGGATGTGGTGTAAATAATACTTCTAACCAAAAAAGGTAGTTGCCGAAAATCCTTCAGCCAATGGGAACCTTGCATTTACCTGCCCTTGTCTCCTAGGATTTCTTTGCAATATAATGATAGTGAGAAGGAAACTCTTGATATAAATATTGTTGCCCATCTGAATTGCTTAAATTGTAGTCAAAAAAGGTAGTTAAAGCTTTCACAATTTCTACTAAGTCACGCAGCTCTTGAGTGATGGTATCTGATGGAAAATAGACTGCTTGTTTACCTGAGAGATGAATTGAAAGATGGATAACAGGAGGTAACTCTTCATGTACTTGGTACTCAAACAGTTTCCATACTGTCTCTTTTGGACTAATATATCTGCCATTCAGATGGTGTGTTACTGCATCCTTTTCCAAAGGTAGATTTATCAGTAACGGGTTACTATCTTTATATATCTACTTATGTATATATATAATTGCCTGAACAGAGCCACAGATCTCGCCATTAATAAGAGCTTTATACAGACTTGTGAGATATGGACTAAAGGGTACCACTTATCGATTGTTGAATGTAATTGATGTTCTATAAGCTGTTCCTCTACCTGATATTTCAAAAGAGTGTCCATAATCAGGTTGACAGTAAAGAGGATATCTATTGGTCTGAACTATCCTCTCTTCCTGAAATTACCTTAAATATTTCTTGGAAAATCTTTTATGGCAATTAGACTCTGAAGTCAGGATGCAAATCGCATCCTGATTGCAACCAGTAAATTGAGTGTTGGAAATGGTCCTCACTTATATCGCGCAATAAGTAACAACCCATATCTTATCTTGATAGGATAAGTAGAATCCTTATACATAGTATTATTGTGAACCTATAATACTAGTCATGAGTATCCACTGGTTGTAATTATAAGTTATTAACGATCTTGTGTATTCTTCTGATATCTCTGGGGTCTCTTAACTACTAGTCACATAAGAGGTTGAGGTATATACTCAGTATATAAGGGAACAGTCTTTTTTACAGAGTGTAAAAGTATTTGATTATATAGAGTATAAGTAGGAAATACAGTAAATAGTTGTGTAAAGAAGTAACTATCCTCCAATTTTTATTTTATTTTTTTATGACTTTTTATTATTGTTTTAAGACTTAAAGTACAAAACTAGCTAAGGGATGAAAGGGGCTTGCAGCTTCAGCTATGACCCCAAATACCCGGTGTGTATCCAACATCACTCCATCCTATACCCCCTTCTTGCTTAAAACCCTCTAACCCTGCCCGACAGGAGCGGAAACACACATACAAGTCCGGTACTATGGGTAGAAATATAGAAGAGAAAAATACAGGCCAGAGCTCCAACAGAAACCTCGACAGACAAGCAGAAAGAATGAAACCAAATGACAGTGAAACCCAAACGAGAAACCCAAAAGTGTACCACTGTTCCAGCAAACATACCCTATTAGCTTTCCCCACGAAGAGGGCGTGTGCAACCTGAAGTGCCTCGAGCGTAAGGCGGCGGAAGTGGCCGGCCGTAGGGAGACTGTGGAAGTGACGAAGCAATCGAAGAAACCCAGGGCTGTGTGGTGTGAGCGAAACAAACTAACCCTCTGGAAAACAACCGAGATGAACATAGCAGTAGGATGCCACCCGAGGGAGGAGAGCATGACAGCTGTAAGACGCCCAGCAGAGGAGTGGGAGGCTGTAACTAAGCCATGGGACGAAGGACCAAGAAGAAGGTGGGAGACGAGGGGAACGGAGGGGTAGAGCCAATCAAGATGTCCAAGACCGACCAACCGTAATGAGATCACAGTTTTTCAACCATACGGACTGTACCAAAGAGAGTTCCTAGGTGATAATGCAATAGCCGGGAGCAGAGCCACCGGAGCCACTACTTCACTGATAACCTGAAACTGCAGAAGGGCATAGAGGAGAAAGGGGTTGCTGACCATTGGCAAATGCTAGGTGAGGACAGGTAAGCGAAAGCAGGGGAGGAGAGAGGAGCGACTGTGAACCCCCTAGACAAAGACTGCCCAAGAGCAAAGCCAGTAGGAGGGAAACAGAGGGGTAAGGGGAGATGAAGCGTCACCCACCTAGGCAGCAAGGCCATCAGAAGAGGGGAGAGGGAGATGGATGGAGGTGAAGATGATTTCCCATTGTGTTGAGATTTCAATTGCCGGTGGTATAGAAGAGATCATTCGTGAGTAACTATCCTCCAATTTTTTTTTTTTTTTTTATCACTTTTTATTATGGTTTTAAGGCTTATAGTATAAAACTGGCTAACGGACAAAAGGAGCTGGTAGCATCAGCTATGACCCCTAATACCCAGTGTGTATCCAACATCAGTCTATCCCGTACTCCACCTTTGCTAAACACCCTCTGACCCTGCCCAATAAGAGCGGAAACCCACATACATGTCCGGTACTATGGGTAGAAAACTCCAGGGAAACAATACAAGCCTGAGCTCCGACAAAAACCTCTGCAGACAAGCAGAAAAAAAGAAACCAAACGACAGTGAGACATTAACCAAGAAAACCAAAAGTGTCCTACTTCTAACCCCAACATACCCTGGCAGAATTTCCCTTCATGAGAGGCCGTTCTCCTAGGTGTCCTCTGAACTTAGAGGACGGCGAAGACGGGCCATAGACTGACGGTTGAGGAAGCGACGCAATCGAAGAACATGAGACCGTGTGGCATAAGCGAATCAAATTATGCTTCCAGAAATCAACCAAGATAAGGATAGCAGCTGGGTGGCAGCCAGAAAAGGATAGCAGGACCGCTACGAGGAAGCCGGCAGAGGAGTGGGAGGCTGTAACTGAGTCATAGGATAAACGACCAAGAAAGGACAGGGGGGATGGGGAGACTGGAGAGGTAGAGCCAATCAATAAGTGCGAGACTGACTGACTGAAGTGAGATGACAGCTTTTTGACGATGCCGACCGTACGAAACGGTATTCCCAGGAGAGAGGGCAATACCAGGGAGGAGAGCCACCAGGGCCACTACTTCACTAATAACCCGAAACTGCGGAAAGCTAGCGACAAGAAAAGGGTTGCCGACTGTGTGAGAAGGGCTAAGTGAGAGCAGCGAAGCGAACAGGGGAGAGGAGAGAGGAGGGACCGTGAACCGGCTAGACAAAGACTGCCCGATTGCAATACCATCTGGAGGGAAACAGAGGGGAGAGGGGGGATGTAGGGTCACCCTCCTAGGCAGCGAGGCCATCAGCAGAGGGGAGAGGGTGGTTGATGGAGTTGACGATGATTTCTCATAGTGTTGAGATATCAATCTCTGGAGGTGTAGAGGAGATCGTTGGTGGAGTAACTATCCTCCTATTCTGCGCTTTGTATGTAGTTCTCTCCGCAATTGTGTAGTAATCAAAATAATACTGATAAGTCTCTATCATGACTTATGTTAAATTATAATTTCATATAACTCAATAAAGTTATTGTCAAATAATTAACTTAAACAAGATCTGAGTCATACTTGACTCATATGTGTGATCTCATAACAGAAATGTAGTTATAGTGTTAAATACCGAAATTCCAGGAATTCTTTAGCGCGTATCTTGTGAAAAACGAAAAACCTTACTAAGTTTGTAATACTAACTGCCTCTTCCTAAGGGCTAGGTCCCACTAGGTCATTATCGAATATTCCAGGCAGTTATTCTCTTCTTGACCAACTGTCTCTAGTAGCATACTTTTTACTCTCCGTACCTTCTTCCCAGTCTATCTCAGCGCACTTTCCAAACTCTTTGGTCTTCTTTTTTCCAAATCCAGCTCTTTTCTCAGCTCATCTAGATGCTTTTTCAATAAGCCATGGGTAACTTGGGTTGCAGTTAAGGGACTTTGGAGCTGGATCCTTTGCGTTTCAAGGTACCAACATTTGCACCTTGTTTCTGGATATGGAATAACCACCAGTCCTTGCTATGTTGGTATCCCTTTGGGCATCATCTGCCCTTGGTTGCATTTCTGTAACTTGTTGACATAAGGCGATTATGGTTTCTGCTTGGGAGGGAGCTGTATACTCCTGGTTTTACCATTTGACTTTGAACATTATGTCATTTGGTACCTTGGGCTAGGATATTGGGCACTAGTATTTTAGGTATTCTGTCCTCAGAACATATTCTACCCATATTTCATCAGAGTTGGGGAAATACCTTCCTAAATTGTTTGCTGAAATGTAGTCTCACCAATGGTCATTCTAGCATTCCAGCCAGCTGGTCTTGGTATAGGGAGAACTTGAATCATATGACACATCCTTCACGGAATTATAGACAAGACCCTCCTGTTGATTGCACCCAGTCCAAAACATTAATGCATGTTTCTGGCACCAGATGTATGCTGCCTTTCAAGTTGCCACTTCCTCCTCTGAAAGGTACAATAGTTGTAGGTGGCCGATATTCACCAGGTTGACACACTCTTGATTTATCAGTTTTGGTTCGTCAGGTAGTACTAGGTTCGTTAATAGGAGCATTTTAACATTTAGTGTTTCATAGGATTCCTGACTGACCCTGACAAAACTGTTGGATTGATGGTTGGACTGGGTAGAAGATTTTTGCGGGGTACCACTCTAAGTCATATCCTGAGGTGGATCCTGTCAAATAAGTTTAATAATTAAGTTGTCCTCTGTAGAGTGTGGAATTGATAATTTGGGGGGGTTCATGTTCCTCTTCCCTCTCTATCATAGTATGAGGATGTGGTTCATTTGTTTGTGAGTGTAGGGGGTTGGTTGAATAAAGGTCAAGTTTGCAGATGTGGAAAAATAGATGTTTATGGTTGGCAGACTGGGTGTCACAAACCAGACTAAGCAAGGAAATTATTTCATCTCACTCATGGTTATGAGTCACAGGTCTTAGGCATTTGACGCAAGTTGCATCAGCAAAAAGACAATGTACGTTGGGCGAACTGTATTTGTACAACAACGCATGAAATCCGCCTGGCTTGCTCCAGACCCCTGGTACATCCTGATTCTTCATTTCTTACCCAATCGTGCCAACTGCCTTGCAACACCAAATTCCTTTCTCCAAACACCATATAGGTTAGTGTTTATTACGGGGTGGGGTGGGGCGGGTTTTCTCTGACACCCCCCCGCCCTCAATCCGGCCCAGTGGCAAAATCTCGTCTATTCTCCCTGTCCCATCTTATACGGGCTCCAGTCGGGGTATAGGGCGCGGTGGGGATTCCTTTTTCCCTGTTAATTGCCCATGTAGGCCCTCGTCCTACAACCTCCTGCCCTTTGCCCTGGGTGGGACCCCACTTTCCTCCATCAGTGATGTTTTTTGTGAAACAAATATTTGCTTGAAATCTCCAATTATATTGCATATTTAGTATCCTGATTCAACTATTCTAATAGTGCACATGATCATAGGACAATTAATTCACCATCTAGGACTTTACATAGAGTACTGATGCTTGTAAAATAATTTATGCTCTCGTTCTGAGGGTATCATTCTGAGGGTATCATTCTGAACGTATTATTCTGCACTTATGGCTCTGAGCGTATGGCCCTAAGTTTACCATTCTGGGTTCATTATTCTGAGCATCCTACTGAGAATATGGTTTTATGCTTATCGTTTTATGTGTATTATTTTGGGGGTATGGTTTTGGGTATATGGTTTTGGGTGTATGGTCTTGGGCTGAAGGTTTTAAGTGTGCGGTTTAGGGTTATCACTTTGAGCATGAGACCTAAGGGATATCATAGGAAGTATATCATTTGAAGCATAAATGTCCAGTCTGACCATTGGGTTGATTGAGCAATTTGATTATTGGATAGTATAAGTTCTTGGCCGGTGATTGAAGTGCGCAACTGGGTGCTTTAAATGACATAGTAGACTTGGTTTAATGCTAAATTAGGTAGGCTAGCAACTTGCCATTGAGATCGCCCTCGCAGAGCCGGTCTCATTGTTAGGAGCTTATATTGTCCTGATTGTGGAAACCTTGTTGTAAATGGTATAACTAAATAGTAGTAAGTCTAAATATATTAGAAAGAGGAGGTAACCTATCTGAATACATCAAAAAAGTAAAACAGTATATTGAGTTGGGCTATGAATACCATTCAGTGGAATAGTTCTATCCTAAGACTAGATTTGTCTGATATTACATTCGGAATAGACTTGGAGTATTGAATTCTCCGCATTTCATATCTCAGACACAACAAATACTGAACAAACAAGGTACTTGTTCTGCAGATAGAATTTGTTAGCAAATATGTGAATAAAGGATATACTACTATGAGAGTTCTAATTTGACAGATTAATGACAAGTTCCAACAAAACAGTATTATAGCCATACCACTGCAGAGTAAAATGCACAAAGTGCTCTGCCTGCAAGTAACGCAAACTTCCTGGCTTATTTGAATACTTTCTCTTCAATTCAGTGATGCAAAAGTCTCCGTCTTGAAAGTTACCAAGAATCCCCAATGCAGCCCATCAAGCGTTAACATCATGAGAGTCAAAGTGTAGCTCAGTAAAAACATTAACTAAGCAGGCTCGGAGAGTGAAAATATCCTGAGTAATGGCTTTGATGAACTTGGCTTTATCATCCGGACAATGTTGAACTAGTTCCTTATAACTTTCTTGACATTCTCAATTGACTCCACCAAGTAGTATTTATTGTGCTTGGGTTAATGCGCCGAGAGATTTAAATCGCCACCTTTGAACTGGGTTCTGATGAGCAGCGATACCAGAAATATCACGACTTAACAAAGTGTCATTGCTATGATAGGCTTGTTCTATCCAGATCGCCAAGTGGTATATACCTGCTCGAGCCCATGGTGGCCAGCAGTGGTGAGGGTTCAAAAGGAGCCACTTCTGATACTCCTTATGTCTGGCATCCTTTGCGGGTGCAGGCGGACCGATTTCGGCATACTATTCGAAGTTCCAGCAAAGCGCATTCGTAATTGATTGCCCGATTTGGTTGCCTTATACCAGTTGCAGCCCCGATCCAAAGATGACAAAAACCTTTGCAAAGTTCTTGTCCAAAGCAACCTAGAAACTATATTCTCTGATATCGAATTTCTTAAACTCTTCACCCATCTTCTGTGTACTCTCCAGAGTTGCCGGCCTTTGGGACAAAAGGGGCCGAGGCGCATTGTGGTCTAGTGTGAGACAGATTTTGATTACATTTCCTTTTTGAATAATTTAGCATTTGTGAACCTTATTTCAAGCATTAAGAGTTTCTTGGTAAACATCCCTGCACTGAAGAAGGTGTGCTTGAATACAGCTCGACCATTTTGTTGAGCTTCCTTAGCTGTCTCCATTGATTTGTTGGAGAGCTTTAGCTGATTGGCAAAGAGTGTTTCCAGCTTTTGATCATATGAGGCAGATGATCCTTGTTCTTCTTGACGACAGCTGAAAGCAACCTAATGAAGAGGGATATTATCGGCTTTCTCAGGATCTTTAACTTTTATCTTTTCTCCTTCACGATGGTAGGGTGGTAACTGCAGGGTTCCTCCTTTGGTTCTCATCGGTACGAGCTGGTTGCAGGAATAGAACGCCATTTTGGTGTTGAAAATTCGAAATTCCAATCAGGCAGGATAATAAGGCAGAGCTACGGCTCAACACGTTACCATCCAAGCGAAGAACTACATTCACCAGCTTCTGTGGAGGACCTGATATTAGGAGGTTTGTTGGCAGACCGGAGCAGACTCGATCAGGACAGTTGAGATGGCTGAGGGCTCATGCAAAGCAGGTGACTGTGTGTTCATGCATGGAGAGAGCAGAGCGCTGAGGCAAGAAGAAATTAAGACGAACAGGCCTCGCCTACTTCTTTCATTTTCTACTTAGATTACCCTACCTTTGGAGAAACAATTTCCTCTTAGTCTACCATTGCCAGCCACTTTTGCCAAACTGTGTGCCTGGTCCGTGTGACCCGCCATAGCCCCGGGTATTATTTTGAGAATAAAGTAACTATGATCTGATTCATATTGTACGTGTCCACGTTTTAATTTCTGAGCCTATGATTTTTCTGTGCGTTTGATTTTGAGCGTATGATTTTGGGCGTATGATTTCAGATGAGCCTTGCCCAACTCCCCCCACCATGACACTCTTTGAGTTCACAACTATTTTACACCAAATTTAGACAGTTGAAAGGGACTTTTTATTTTCTTTCCGCCCAGTTCCAGTACGCTTTCTGGTTGGAGCCCTAATGGCGGCATTAGCATCCGACTGGCCCATTCCCCGAAGTACTTGGTGTATTGGAAGTGAATCAGCAGTTCTTGGTTGGGCCTCCCACTCAGATCAAACTTCTTCCTGATAGCCAGCTAAACATTTAATATGGCCAACATTTGGGTTATCTGGTTCATTGTTACGTTCAAGATCGCTCCATGCTTCTGCCCAAATCTGAGGCTCCTCGTCTCCAGATCCTTCATCTTCCTCGGTCTCTTCTGCAACATACATGTTAACAGCACTATCCCAAATTCGTTCCTCATCGCTGTATTCTTCAGAGCCTGCTACTTGATCAACATCTTGCCTATGAGACCATGGAGGGGGCGCTTAACGAGATTCAATCAAGTCACGATCAGGGAGTATAGGCCTTGGCTCTCTTCCAAATGCTCATCTGCCATCTTGATCGACGAAAGACCATGCTGTATCCTTCTTGTGTGACTCTTCATCATCGGAGATACAACCATTATCTGTCTTGGTACCTTCCTCCTTCCTCTCCGCCCAACAAATGTAATTATCCTATCCAGCTATTTCCTCCGGTTATTCGGCTCCCCTTTCGCTATTATGACCAGATAGCTCCCGTCCTAATTCTTGATGCGTGTAGGATTTTACCAGCATTAATGTGCAAATTATACTGCTTCTCAATCGTGAGCGACGATACAGAATCACATCTCTTGCCAAGCTAAACACCTACTCTACTCCGACAGTACGTTCTTGGACTGCCATAATATCCCTGGCCATTCGAGCTAAATTGGGCAATCTCTGAGCATTAACCTTCGACTACTCCAGTATATTTGACTTATAAAAATCCCAGCCGGGCTATTATCAAGCGTGGAATCTATGTCTGGGGTTACTAGTTGGTGAGGTTCAATCTCAGAATCGCTTTCTAAGGAAGTAGCTCACAAACTGCAATTTCAGTCTGTCCTAATCTGTGAAGCTGTTTATATCGACTGTTCTGACAGTTACGTCCAATTGGCATATCAGGGCCCTGAGCGTTCATTTGGTCATACTAAAGATTGTAACAAGCTATGAACTCCTTTGTATATCAATTCTCATACACAGCCTCGGCACTGGCATCATCGAAATCCTATTCACGAAATAAACTATGTTTGCAATATGGATTGAGACAAGTACCAATGCCAAAGAATAGTTCCTCTAGGGCTTTCTGTTTTACCATCATAGTAAGCAGCCGCCATTAATTTGGCATTCACTATACCTTCACGAATATCAACCATCCATTGTATTCGGCTCCCTTCTATCTGTGCAATTTATATTTCCAAATGATCAAAGATATCTTGATACACCTCAAAAACCCGTTGAATCGTAACCCCACGTGTTTTTGACATTCACAGTATCCAAAACCGTATGGGCTGAACTACTTTCAAGTTGTATTCAACCTGCTTCCACTCTTCTGTGGTTGACCACAGAGGCGAAAAACCAGGATAAGTTAGTAGCCAGTCCTTTCTGAATTCCCTTGGCCGTACAGATCGCTCCAACATATTTAGACTTGACTTTCATGTTGTTCAGACATCATTGAGGAGTGTGGTTGGGATCTTGACACTCTCATTCTGTATTTCTATGAAGTATAGCCATCACTGAGGTGAAGCTCCAATTGCAATACTCATTTTCAGATGCAAGTGCATATACAACTAATTTAGCATGAGCGCTGTCAAAAGATATCTCGTCTAGGAATGATGGGAGTATGAATCTGTACGTATGCATTTGTGTATATGAATTGGGGTGTATGTCCTAGGTATCAACGCCGGGATTGGGCAGTAAGGAAAGTACCTTTCATATCGTCTTGTGAAAGCCCATATCTAATCATGTAACCTTCTCGATATTATCTGACTTAAAGCCAGACGGCATATGACCATCCCTTGATTTGACCTTGATCTAACTTATAAATATGTAAAGAACAAGCTGAATAACATGAGCCATACAGGGAATATGATTTTCAAATTCAGCCCATTCAAGTGATAATAAACTCCAGGGTTCGTTTACGGCTTCCGCGAGCATTGGGTTATTACTTGCACTATTGGTGGTGAAACTAAGGATTATATTCTGAATGCTGTATTTGACTAGGACTGGATCAATTATACCTGCCATATTTGCCCCAGTATGAGACCCCTTTGTCTCATCAAACTAGATCAGCGATTCTTCCATCTGCCAGCTATTGGAGATCCAATTAGCCACAATTGCCAGAAATGCCAGCTGGTTTGGTGAAGTACAGGTATTGGCAGCAAGAGAAATCTTTCCCTCTGTTGGTAGACCTATTTGAATATTGTCAACTCTAAAGTTGCCAAGCCATTTCAAATATCTTGTCAATGTTATTGCGCAGGAGATTTCAAACCTTGGACGAAGGGAGTTGAAGGCGCGACGAAAGGCAAGGTTGTTTGAACAATTAAATGCGAGATTCATTGCCAGGAAACCTTGAGAACGTATTCTTCGAAATAGTGTTGATTGAATCTGCCAGGTGTGGCAAGATCGATAATTCTACATCTATTCCCTGTTTTAGTGGCTCTTTGCCACAGCGTAAAACCATCTGTACCACCTGCACTTCCAGCCTGAGCATCAAATCCATAAAACTTTCTGGATTTTTGACAAGCTGAGGATCAGTTGTGGTCATACATCGAGCTAGTACTTCTGCCACTCAGATGAGCTAGAACGTTTCTGCACATAATGTACATTGCTGGGAGTGTGCCGATAACACGATCTAAACGGTCTGCACATTATTGAAAGTATTTCGACATCGCTACTCCTCGATAATTCAGCGTTCTATATTATCTTCTTCTTTTCAGCATATAATACAGTATATGCTCTATATCCTGGTGTCTCTCGCAACCATGGCATCCAACTTACCTGATATTTTTCGGCATAGCGATAAAAGTTTCCAAATATCGTAAATGGATTTTGGTCAGCTGCAGGCAAAGGGGAGGCAGCCGGATGGAGCATATCCTGAGCATGATCTTGGTTTCCAGGGGGTAGTAAGACTGGATTGGAGTGCAAGGGTCTTGTGGCACTTGAAAAGTTTGCTCGAGCCACAACTCTCAGGGGTCATGGACATGGTGTTACTGGGCTTTTGCTCCCATATAGACTAGATACGACAGAGAATAGGGATTAAGATGGAGGGGTTCGCCTGGAAGGCTTTCGTGAAATCGCAGAAAAGGATGTACGACTTCTTACATCATTGGTGCAGTAGCCGCATTGGCTGCCTGTTATTGAAGATTTTGCTTGTAAGGACATTCAGTGGAGTTAATTTTGACCTTTCGTGTAGTAGAGGTCTTTGGACTTGGACTCAGACTTTTTATAAAAGAACTACCAAAGTGGGCATTTGAACAAAAGATATAAGAAGCTGGCCTAGTTGTTAAGCCTAGCACTCATTATGGCATGTATTCTGTGATTCAATTTTCTTACTTGCATATATATCAGGGAAATGTCGGAGGGGCTTCCAGGGAGGTCCTGAATACTGCTGGTCCACCAAGGGGGGTTGTGGTCCCCGTAGTCCACCTAGTCTACTCTGATCCGCCCTGAATCAAATTTCGGAAAGATTTACCCAAATGTGGACCACGGTAGACCAACGGGGGCACCAGGGTGCACCACTGGGACCATAACCCCCCTTGGTGGCCCAGGAGGGCCGTATACGTTTTGCTGATGTGTACCTTTGAGTATTGGTACCTCTTCTTTCAATTGTACATATCATTTTGGTGCGTATGAATTGTGCGAATGAATATTTCTGCATACGGTTTTGCATAGTTGCATATGAATTGTTTTTTCTGAATACCAGTTCACTACAGCCCAGCTAGGTAGGAGCTACATGAATCGAGAATCCTGGTATTTGCCAGTTTACTGGCTGCCTTTTGGGCCAATAGCAGTCCAAATCCGGTATACGGTCAGTATATCCTGTTAAGCTGTAATAAGCTGTCACTACATTTGAACCGTTATCTGAGTCAACCAATACCAATTGAGGGCGGTGATACAATCAGTTCGCCCCTACACGGTAACTAAACCTTGTGATTGAACTTGCGACTACCAGTACTACTTTCCTGGATGATGTTAGAAAGATTGAAAGCTGTTTGAAGGGGAGGAACTGAGTGCTGGAATACAACGTAGTAGCCTGGCCTCTCAATGCCCTTTCGAGAGATGAAAGGTGATTCTCGATTATAACTCTTTAATATAAGTTGTGCATTGTCCTATATAATTATGCTCCGCTAAGCACGCTCCTAAAACTATCACACCATGCCTATTACTGGTACTATCTACTTTTCATTCTTTCTCTATTTACAGCTAAGAGAATGGCAATTATCACAATTGTGGAACATGGAACAGAGGGCTTTCAGACCTCGACATTTGGCCCTGTTGAATCCATCACCCTTAACACTATTTTCTTTGGCAGAATGAAGGCCGGCTTCTTCTTCTGTAAGGCTTTTGTGCATTCCATCTGAGTCAAGGCTCAGATGCATGCTCCCTACTAGCACTGTTGATACTGATTGTGAGATATATACAAGCCTTGGACTCAGAGCCGTTTGCCACGGATAGGGCGGCCGTAAGAGCTCCAGCTGATTGGATTGGAGTAGGCAAATGGTCAAAAGGCAGTCAAATTAGTTAGAGGCGGGTGGATTGCTGGAATGTTGGAACTTGGGACTCTCAAATTATGGGCTCTCATACAGGCATTGGTGTTAGTGCACGAGATTAAGGGTCTGGTCTCGAGCTTAGAAGTTTTTCACCTGTGCGATTCAGGTCGTCGCTTGATACAGGGAAAAATAATCTGGGGCGTAATTCGGGACTCAGATTCTTAACGATAGCATATGCCTTCACACTTTTCACCCTTTCCACCAGGGATAAGCTATTTGATTGTAGTCTATCAAACATTTTATAGATTGGCTTAATATATAAGTAGCTACCCTTGATGAAATCGTTTTATAGTATTTCCCTACCACAAAACCTCTTTGTACTAATACCATAGCACTATCTCTCTACCTTTCTACATATGCGTCATTGATTCACATCATGGACACAATTAGGAACACTATGTTCATCAGAAGAACTATACCGGGTAAAAGATGGCTAGATATTGTTCCACTCCCCAGGCTTCGTGCAACAGCGAATCCTCCAGCCAACCATAGCTTCTTTGAAGCCATTGGCCTTCCCCAAACTCACTAGACAACTACTGCGACATGGAACCAACCTTGCATTTATATTCTTATCTCAACTCTCTTTCCCAGGTTCATAAAGTCATATCCTGCTTCTGTAAGTCAAATACTCAGCCATATTCACGCTGTGCTGATAAAACTATCAGGCAGATATCATGGATTTTGCGAAGGCTGGAATGAATACTCCACTCATAGGTCAGATGATTTGGTTTGGAGTCAAGAGAAAGGAGGACAAGTCGGAGAAGGTGGAGCTGGAGCGGAAGGAGCTGGTATCTGGGTTCTCGGACGGTGATGATGCAGAATATGAAGGGATCCGTGCTGCCCTAGGGGCAGGAATTTATATCTGTTCAACCGTCCATTCAATGAAAATGATGCGTAGTGGTAGTATGAGTTGTAGTGTTGTTATGGGTCTAGTGCATTGTGAGATTGTGGAGTCTGATTCTGATTCTGAGATAGAAGTCTATCCTGCAAACTGTCGAGATTAGCTTCTTCAAAGGAATATACTTGGCTGCATCAGCAAAAATATTGCTTTGCATCCTGTGCATCTGATGTACATGACGCACAGGACGCCCAAAACGTAAACCTTCACTCCGGATACGACGTCACATCTGCGTCGCATCCGGAAGATCTTTTTTCCGTTCTCCCACACCCTGACACCTTCCGGAAACAGACCCCTCCGTCCTGTGCGTCCTGACGATGTTTGACCCTCGCTTCTTGCTTCCTGATGACGTTAGATGACCTAGCCTTTCTTCCTGACGCCTTCTCGTCGTCGCCAACCGTCTAGCCTTCTCTTCCTGAAGTTCTTATTTAATAGTCGTTCCGTCTGGATTTTTCACCTCTTCGTGAAGCAGCCAGATCCTCGCTCGTCCTCTCCAGATGCATCTCCCTGGCGACTGGATACCCTCCCGATAACATCTGATACTATACTGCTGGTTCCTGATAGCCTTGGGATTGACGCCCCATTCTTCACACGTATTCTAGACGCCCTCCCGACTTGTATCTCCGTGTCGCGCCCTCTTCCCTATTACATATTGACGTTTCATTCACTATTATTCTGTCATCAGGACGTCACCAGCTAATATTTCGCATTTCTACTCTCTGAGCCGATACACCTCTGATTCTTGTCACATCACTATTGCATAATCTAAATCTATTTCAATAACTCTACATATCCAATATTCTCCTAATTACCCCCTCCGATGCCCACTTCATCCTGCCCGCCCTCGGCATATTGTTGTACATTACCACTCTCCACCAATGGAGCCTGCCGGGGCTAAGAATCCTCGAAGCTGAGTGATAGGCGGCTGGATGGACCAGAGCTCCTGGCGCTCACACGTCCTAGTTCCTCAGCCTGGCTACATCCCTCTTCTAGACTGGCTGGATTTGAATCTAGAAACCTAGACTCCAAATCAACTGAAGTCTGGCTGAAATCCAATGACGTGTCTGTTTCCTGCGACTAATCCAGGCTGTCTTGGCCCCATCCTAGGCTCCGGACTAGTGCGTCAATTGGCGTTTGCCTTCGCGTCGTAGGCTCTCCGCGACTCTCGCCACTTAGCTGACGCTGCAGTTCTGCGTAAACGGCGTCATTGTCGTCAGTAAAGCCTTCATGCAGCTCCTGCCCAATGCTATGCTGATTCTCAAGCCTTCGACAGATTGTTTGACGAAGATTCAAAATAAACCCTTGTCCGTCTCCTTTGCGAACCCGAGCCACATATTTTTTTGCCTCAGGAAAAGGCCTTGCGTTTCGCTCATCTATTTGCCATCTTGGTCTTTTATCACACACCCCAAGATTCAGACGCTCTTACCTCTAACCACATCATGCTGGAAGTGAGGTGGGGTCTTATATATCCCAGTTTGCCATGCCTGCAGTGCCTGGCACAACATCGCACACGTCAGGCAGATTATCGTACAGTTGATCCGCTTCAAAAAACCCCGGTCCAGCATCCCTTGCATTTTCACCCTATCGAAATACTTGCCATATACCGAGTCGGCAATCTGAGGCGCAAGGAACCTGAACATTAAGTCCTACGCCCAGATCACCGTCAGCAACGATATCAGCTTAATAAACCACTTGAGACGAACCTAATATCCATTGGGTTAGCACATGAACCTGTCCCCTTCTAGCAGGTAATCAACCCTTCGCGCAATAGCCGTAGGATCTTTCGGGAGAGTGTACATCCTTTCGATATTCACCCTGATATGGTACAGTAACTGCGCTCTGACCGATGTGTGTTTTTGACGAAGCTTTAGTTGTTAATACCCTATTCTGCGTCGTATCATGGCTCCATAGGTCGACTTACTTGCTTCACACTCTCCTCCGACGGTTCAATATACCCTGTATCGGATATCGCATGCTGCGTCTTACTCCAAACTGTGTGCACCTGCGACGTCAAAGCAACTGCGTTCGGGAGTGGGTTATCAAAAAGGGTGTACATGAGCATCAGAGCCATCGCCTTCTATAATATTGGCCCTTCTGCCCCTGTCACCGTGGTTTGCCGCGAGTCCATCGTCGGCCCCATATGCCGGTCACGTGGCGCGCGCGGTTCACATGGTGGACTCAAGCTTCTGACGCCAGACGTGGTGATACTATGCGTGGCCAGCGGGGACGAATATCGTGCTATGCTAGAAGACGGGAACGTCAGTGGATTGTAGGCTCCACCACATATTATGCATCCATGAGCTACTGGCGTCCACCTGACAACAGATACTTCGTGCGATCTGGAAGTGGTTGAAATTCGCACTGTCCTCGGGCCACTATTTCCCTGTCGGCCAGCTGCCTGTGAGCCATGACGCCGCGTGGATGCTGTGCCTTCTTCAATATCGAGCTCATCTGTATCAAGCTCAGTATCTGATTCAGTTGCTCCCCGTCGTCTAGGTTTTGGTACAGATCGCTGCTATCGTGGCTTAAAGGACCCGGTTGCATATACTCTTGTTCATTGGGCTCTGTTTCGGGTTTGATATCCGCCCTGGCTTTAATTGTTGATCTCCAGGGGCGCATGGGTGGCCTTAGGAGAACACTGGTTTCATTGGGCTCTGGAGAAGGGCTCCGACATGATGGTTGGTAGTGCGACGTCCGGGAGGTGCCCCATTGGTTCTGTTGTGTTCCCGATCCAGATCCCCTGCTGCCAGGTACGACGTTGCGCCTACACCCGTTCCGATTGCTTGCTTGTGTTCCGGAAGTTGGCTGACTGGTGGATTCCATGGAATCTGGTACAACGTCGCCTCTACGCCCGTTCTGATTGCCTATCGCCAGAGTAGGCTCACTGGATTCCATGGAATCTGATACAACGTTGTGTCTACGCCGGGCCAGGTTTTCTACTTGGGGAGTCGGTTGACTGCGTGAATTGGCTTGTTCCCTAGGCATGGTGCAATACTAGACAGTTAGTGATTGTTAAGCAAGAGAATTATCAGGATATGAGGAGGTAGGAGAATTGGATGGATCTCGAGTATTGCAAAGAGCAGGAGTTTACAAAGTTAGCTTGGGTTTGACAGGACGCGTCAGGTCTTATATGCTATGAGATAGGGCTGGGGAGATGGATCATCACAAACTATCACTCGGTATTGAATGCAAAGTCACGCCTGCGGAAGGTGGTTTTCTATTCCTCAACATTAACTTCGTTATCTAGACAGGCTCAATTCTCGTGGTTTCGAGTTTGTGGTGTGAAAAGGTTCGACGAGATGGGTGCCGCTATGGTAGGAGGCTGGGTGAAATCTAGCCATGACGAGTATACGTTAGCGATGTTAATTCTGGCGAGACATATGCCATACCCAAAATGGATTAGAACAATGGAACAAAAAAACCCTCATCTCCGGACCTCGAATCAACACCACTGAACATCCAGATGGTAGTATACTCGGTCTCCCGACCCTACTCCGGTTGTAGATCGAATAAGCGAGACGCGCTGATTCCAGAAGCATTTCAAGTACGAGCACTGCTGAGGCGAGGCAAAGCTGGGAGTCAGCGATGCCAGGGTAAGGGGGAAGGGGCATCACTATCTTACACAGTGCCTGGTGCGAGAGATCACAATAGGTATGAGACGCTAAAGCAAGGGCACGATGCTATGATTACGGTAACACTAGCTAAAAAACACACTAAGCCTTAGAGACAATTCCAGACATTCTAACCGCAAAACAGCATCACAATCAGAGACGGCTTGAGGAAAAAACATGCCAGGGGACATCCTCCAAATGCCGAAATCATTTTCTGGCAATCCGGTGGCTTCGTTAGTGTAGCTTCAGCTTTTGCGTATTCATGTCCCCCCCAGTGGCGATGTTTTGGGAGTCTGGCGCCAGGGGAGCTATGAGAGCAGGGTGAATCGTGGGAAGCTTCGCAAGAGCCGGGGTTGTAGAAGGCAGGAGAGTCGTAATGATTGGGTTTGGGTGCAGGCTGGAGGGAAAGAGATATATGGTGCGCTGGGAGGGCGTCTCCCTGCAAAGCTTAGGGCGCTCTTCAAGTTCAGGGACTACACATATCAGGGAGGTGTTAGGTGACTCCCAAGCGTTCAGATGTTGAGCGCGGTAAACACTGGACGCCCATCAGACGATGAGGCCTTGTTACTGTGCAGCAGAGACAAGACCCGCGGGAGTTTAAAATTGTGGATATAGGGACGATCCTAGGACTGGCACACCTGATCCTGGAGGCAGACTGGCGCTGGCTTGTGAACAGCCGGATTGATTTGAGGACATTTAAGGAGATTTATTAACTTTACGTAGAACTAGCTCCAGGGTGCTTACGTATCATGCCAACTAGTAGGGTTAGCGTGATTAATTAGTAGGGAATCAAGGAGGGTGAATTGCGTAGGCTAGAGTATCGTGCAAACTCTGCCTAGGCTTGCCGATCATGTATTTCAAGTTAGCGGTGTATATAGAACTATCTGGAAATGAAAGAATGTGGTGGAGAATCAGTGCGCCGTCAGGATCATGATCGTGATTATGCCAGTGACGCGAATGCGACCTCAGGAATCCGTCAGAATGTGGGGAAGAGCAAGATTAGCAGAAAGGTCGTCAGGACGCTGGGGCGAGGCGACATCCCATCTGGATGCAATGGATGGTTGCTAGACGAGTCATGACACAGAGGACGCAATGGGCAGTTGCGACGTAGCACAGGACGCCTGGGACGCAGGGGACGTAAGAAATACGTCGCTTGCGTTAGGACACAACGCCGACGTATCAGACGCAGGGTATATTTTTGCTGATATGACGAAAGGGGTAGACCTTTGATTGACTGGGTTTAGCCAGGGGAGTGGCTGTTGCTCAATGCAGAGGTTTAACAAGAGTGGGAGAAGGATGCGGAGAATGAAGATGTCGATTTCATTGCCCTGTACAAGTCTCATGAGGACAATAGAACTCCCTGAGAGGATTCTGATGAAATGTACAGGGAGGAGGAGACCTACGAGAATGAGAATGAGGAGGAAATAGTCGACGAGTACGACGAGCGCCAGGAGGCGGTAGCGGAGGAGCAGGGCAGGTCTCCTGACACACTCAGCAGCTCTGAGAATGGGAATATCAAAATGATAGAACTATGGGAAACCTGTGGCTCAGGTTTGGGAAGGACGAGGCAGGACCCCGATGATCATGAATCTTTGTCTAGTCGGCCTTACGGCAAAGCAGCTGAAACTTGGTTGCTTGCGAGTACCCGAGATATTGGAGAGAGGCTGCTTGGGAGGGATATGACCCCCAAGTATTGGTTCAGAAGCCCAGAAGATCAACAGGACAGCATTCAACATATCATCACCATAACAAAACCCTTATTTGGTGGCAATGCTGATCTTATTATTGATCTCGAGGTGGCCACTAGGGCAGACACTGAGGAACAAGGAAATGAATGTGAAAAGCTGGATAGAATTGATAGCGAGATGGATAGACAAGCTCTCCTCAACATGTCTCTCCTGCAATTCCCTCACAGTGTGAAAAAGGAGCCCGAGAATTATAAGTTTCTACTCCGCCTTATTTCTGCTCCTCTCGTCTCCTGATTTCCTTCCCTACTCCTGCGCCTAAGTTTTATATGTCCTGCTCTTCTTATCTTTGTCCCCTTCTAACCTTGCCCCACCTCCCCATGTATCCCGATCATGATTTCCTTGCTTTTGATGCATAGTTGGCCTATATCTTTTTCTCTCATATCTGACAAGTGCCTGGCTACTTTCCCATATTTGGATTTTTACTCAGCATTCTACATTTGCTTCTTCTTTTTATGCCCTGAATTTCCTGAGTTGACACTCCTTTACCATTTAATTTGCTTATTATGGCCCCCACCTCCTGAAACGAATCTGCATTGTTTTGTGTACTCAGATTTAGTGAGCGGGATTGCTCATTGTGGATTAATGTGATAGTTGTCTAGAAGCTAGAAACAATCTCTCACAAGAATAAGCCCTGGGCTAGATTAAGATTGCTCATAATTTATATCACAGTAATTGCTTGGCCTATATCCATACACCCAAATCCATACCCTCAAAGCCACACGCCCAAAGCATACACCCAAAGCTTACTCCCAAGGCCATACACCCAAAGAATACACCCAAAGCTATAGGCCGAAAGTATATGCACAAAGGTTACGCACAAAGCATCCGCCCAGAGGCATACGCCCAAAGCGCCATGCCCAAGTCATACACTTCCCACACTTTCCCTAATCTCGATAATCCATCACACTTCCATATATACCTTCATATAATCTAAATTCTTTATACTAAAACCTGTTCGGCTGCCGTAAATCAGCCGCTTCATATTGAGATTATTTGTATTTTGTCCCTCCATATGACAAGGTACAACTTCATGCCAACAGTCAAACCCTGAAACAGATACACCCAGGACCATATGTCTAAAGACATGTACTGATTATGTTTAATTAGAATTTAAACCCAAATATGGGAGAAAACAATCAGGTATATTCCTCTGGTGAAGCTAATCCTGACAATTTGAAGGGTAGACTTCTACCTCAGAATCAGAATCAGAATCCACAATCTCACAATGCACTAGACCCATAACAACACTACAACTTGTACTACCACTACGCATGATTTTCACTAAATGGACGGTTGCACAGATATAAATTCCTGCACCTACGGCACTAAGAATCCCTTCATATTCTGCATCATCACAGTCCAAGAACCCAGATACCATCTCCTTCCCCTGGAGCTCTACATTCTCTGACTTCTCCTGATGTATTTTGACTCTCAACCAATACATCTGACCTAAGACTAGAGTATGCATTCAAGGCTTCACAAAATCCATCATATCTGCCTTATAGTTGTATAAGCAAAGCATGAATATTGCTGAGTATTTGACTTACACAAGAAGTGTATGATATTATGACCCCAGGAAAGAGAATAGATATAAGGATATGAAAAGATGGCTGGTTCCAGGTTGCTGTAGTTGTTAAGAGAGCTTTGGGGAAACCATTTGCCTTAAAAGAAGCTATGGTCAGCTGGAGCATTCGCTGTTGCACGAAGCCTGGTGAGTGGAACGATATCCAGCTCACTGTTACCTGGTATAGTTTGTCCAATGCAGATGTTGTTCGTAATTGTGTCCATGATGTAAATCAATGACGGATATGTAGATAGGTAGAGAGATAGTGCTATGGTATTAGGACAAAGAGGTTTGCTGGTAGGGAAATACTATAAAATGATTTCATCAAGGGCAGCCACTGATATACTAAGCCAATCTATACAATATTTGATAGAATACAATCAAATAGCATATTTCTTGTGGAAAGGGAGAAACATGGGGAGGCAGAAGTGATCATTAAGCATCTAAGTCCAGAAGTAAGAGCTAGGTGAATGTTCCCTTTATCACACAACGGCTTGAATTATGCTGGTGAAAGATTTCTACGCTCGAAACCCGATGCTTAATCGCGTGTCCTAACTCCAATGCCTGTATGATCGCCTGGGATTCCTGAGTCCCAAGTTCCAACATTCCAGCAATCTGCCCGCCACTAACTAATTTGACTGCATTCCAACCATTGTCCCACTCAAATCCACGAGGCTTAAGCTTGTACCACCGCCCTATCTGTGGCGCCCAGCTATTAATTCAAGGCTTGTCTATATCTCGTAATCAGTATCAAGGGTCTTAGTAGAGGGCATGCTTCGGAGCCTTGACTCACACGGAATGCAGAAAAGGATCACAGGAGAAGCAGTCGGTCTTCATTCTGCCAAAGGAAATCGTGGGAAGGGTGATATATTCGGTAGGGCCTAATGTCCAGGTCTGAAAGTCCTATGTACGCATTTTCAGAATGGAGATAGTTGCCATTGCCTTAGCAGTAAATAGAAATAGACCAAAAAGTAAGTATTACTAGTAATAGGCTTGGTGTAATAGTTTTAGGAGTGTGGTTAGAGGAGGATAATTATATTGGATAATGTCCGACTTATATAAAAGGGTTATAAGCGGGAATCATCTTGCATCTCTCGAAAGGGCATTGAGAGACCAGGCTGCTACGTTGTATTCCAGCACTCAGTTCCTCCCCTTCAATCAGGTTTCAATCTTGTAAATACTTCGGGGAATGTAGTACTAGTAGTCGCAAGTTCAATTTGGGGATTGGTTTGCTGGGTAGGGGCGAAGGCTTTGTATGAGAGCGCTAAATTGGTTTTAGTCGACTCAGATAAAGATGCAAATTTGGTTACACCTTATTGGAGCTTGACAGGTTATACTGACTATATACCGGATTTGGACCGCCATTGGCCCAAAGCAGAGCCAATACTGTGGCAAATACTAGGATTCTCAATTCATGTAGCTTCTACTGAGCTGGGCTGTAGTGAATTGGTATTAAGAAAAACTAATTGATATGCAACTATGCCCAACCGTACGAACGAATATTCATACATAGAATTCCTACGTACCAAGATCATATTCCCAATTCAAAGACAAGATACCAATTCTCAATGGTACTTATGCAAGTAAGGAAATTGAATGACAGAATACATGTCATCATGAGTGCTAGGTTTAACAACTAGGCCAGCTTCTTATCTTCTTCGTTCCAATGCCCACTTTGGTAGTTCTTTTATAAAAAAGTATTACTCCCAGTCTAAAGACCTCTACTACACGTAGGGCCAAAATTGCCTCAACTAAATGTCCTCATAAGCAGAATCTTCAATGACAGGCAGCCAACGGAGCTACGACACCAATGATGTAAGAAGCCATACATCCTTGCTGTGATTTCACGAAAGCCCTGCCTGCAAACTGTTTCAATCTTTATCCCTATTCTCTGTCGACTCTTCTCCCTGCGGGAGGGAAGGCCCAGTAACATCAAGTCCAAGACCGCTGATTGGTGTCGCTCGAGCACCCATTTCAAGTTCCACAAGACCCGTTCACTCCAATCCGGTCTTAATACCGCCCGGAAACCAAGATCCTGCTCGGGTTATGCTCCATCCGGCAGCCCCCACTTTGCCAGCAACTAATGAATATCTATTTACGATATTTGGAATCTTTGATCACTATACCGAAAAATATCACGAGAGTTAGAAGGAGTGCTTGCAAGAGACACCAGGATATATAGCATATACTGCAAAATATAAAGGAAGGAAGAAGGTAATATGGAACTCTGATCCTCGAGGAGCAGTGATATGGAAATACTTTCTACAATGTGGAGAATTTTTAGGTCGTTTTATAGGTATACTAAGAGTAGTGTGTATTATGTGTAGAAAGGTTCTAGCTCATCCGAGTGGCACAGGTACTAGCTCGATGCATGACCACAACAGATCCTCCGCTTGTCAAAAATCCAGCAAGTATAATGGATATGATGGTTAGGCTGAAAGTTCAGGCGGTACAGATATTTTACGCACTTTCAAACAGGCACTAAAACAGGGAATAGACATAGAATTATCGATCTTGCCAAACCTTGAGGATTCAATCAACCTGATTTTGAAGAATACTTTCACAAGGCCTTGTTTGCAACGAATCTTGCATTTAATTGTTCAAATAACCTTGCGTTTCGTCGCCCCTTCTAATATTTTCGTCCAGGTGTTAAAATCCCCTGCCCGACAACATTGATAAGATATTTGAAATAGCTAAGCGACACTACAGTTGACACTATTCGAACAGGTATACCAACAGAGGGCAAGATTTTGCTTGCAGCCGATACCTGTACTTTGTCAAATAAGCCTCTATTTCAGGCAATTGTGGCTTATTGGATCTCAGATGGCTGGCAGATGGAAGAATTGCTGATCCTGGTTAAGGAGATGAAGGGGTCTCATACTGGGCCTAATATGGCAGGGATAATTGAGGCGGTGCTACACAAATACGGCATTCAGGATATAATCCTTAGTTTCACCACCGATAGTACAAGTAATTACCAAATGCTTGCAGAAGCCTTGAACGAAGCCTGGAGTTTATCATCAGTTGAATGGTCTCAATTTGAAAATCATATTCCCTGTATGGCTCATGTTATTTACTAAATTCTTGGCGCATTGATGAGTTCGATCAAGGTCAAATCCAGAGATGGTCATATGCCGTCTGGCTTTAAGGCGGATTATATCGAGAAGGTTAACAGATTAGATAACAGGTTTCAGAAGACCATAGGAATGGTAATTTCCTTGCTACCTGATCAAGATGTTGATACCTGGGACATACATGCCAATTCCTATGCAGAAATGCATAGGTACAGATTCATACTTCCATCATTCCTAGACGAGATATCTTTACTTAGAGATAATGCTAATAAAGTTGTATGTGCACTAGTATCTGAAAATAAGTATTGCAATTGGAGCTACACCTCAGTGACGGCTATACTTCATTGTAATACAGAATGATAGGCTCAAGATCCCTACCACACTCCTCTATGAGGTCAAAACAAGATGGAAGGCAAGTCTAAATATATTGGAGATATCTGTACGCTACGGGAATTAACAAAGGACTGGCCGCCAACTTATCATGAGCTTTCGCCTCTGTGGTCAACCCCAGGAGACTGGAAGCAGGTTGAATATATCCTGGAAGTACTTCAGCCCATACTGTTTGGGACATTGTGGATGTCAAAAACAGGAGTGGTAACAATCCATCGGGGTTTTCAGGTGTATCAAGATTTCTTTGATCAGTTGGAAAAGCCAATTGCAAAGATGGAACTGAAGCGAATACAATGCAAGGTTGATATTCGTGAAGGTTTACTAAAGGCCAAATTAAACACAGCTGCTTACTATGATGGTAAAACTGAAAGCCCCAGAGCATCTTTTGTTTGTCATTGGCACTTGCCTCAATGCATATTGCAAACTGGATCTATTTCGTGAATTTGATTTCCATAATGCCATTGGCGAGACTGCATATGAGAAGTCATATAAAATAGAGTTCATAGCAGCTTGCGATCTTTACTATGTCCCAATGAACGCTCAGGACCCTGATGAGCCAAATCCACGGAAAGGTCGGCACAGTCGATCTAAACAGCTTTACGGATCAAGACAGAGAGCAATTGCAGTTAGTAAGGCAGTTGCTTACATTGAAAGCGATTGTGAGATTGACGCTCCCCAAATGGGGACTGAAGACACTGATTCCAGGCATGAGAATAGCCCGGCTAGGATATTGATGAGGTAAATAAACTGGAGTGGTGGTAGATAAATGCGGGAGATTGTCCAATTTAGCTTGAATTGTGAGGGATATTCTGGCAGTCCAAGGTGGTAGTGTGGGAGTAGAGCGAGTGTTTAGCATGGCAAGACACGTGATTCGGTATTGTCTCTCGCTACTCAAAAGCAGTACAACTTGAGCATCAATGCTGGTGAAATCCTATGAGTATCAAGATTTACGAAGGGAGCTAGCTGGTCGTGATTGGAAACGGGAAGCAGAAAAACTAGAAGCAATAGCTGTACAGAATATTTACCGTTGTTGGGCTGATAGGAAGGAGGAAAGTACCCAGACAGATAATGGTTGTATCTCCGATGATGATAAGTCACACAAAAAGGACACAGTGATGTTATTCGTTGATCAGGATTGCATACTATCATTTGGAAGAGAGCCAAGGCCTATACTCCCTGATTGGGGCCTGGTTGACCATTGATCTGCACGCCCTCCATGGTTTTAGAGCCAAGATGTTGTTCAATTGACAGGCTCCGAAGAATGAAGCGATTAGGACCCAATTTGGGATAGTGCTGTTAACATGTATGTTGCAGCAGAGACCAAGGAAGAGGAAGGATCTGCATACAAGGAGCCACAGATTTGCACAGAAGCAATGAGCTATCTTGAGAGTAACATTGAACTTGATAACTCAAATGTTGGCTATATTGAATGTTTAGCCGGCCATCAGGAAGAACTATGTTGTGAGTGGCAGGCCCAACCAAGAAATGCTGATTCACTTTTAGTACAACGAGTACACCGGGTAAGGGGCCAGGCAGATGCTAAGGCTGCCATTAGGGCTCCAACAAGAAAGTGTACTGGAACCGGTAACCAAGAAAAGAAAAAGGCCGGTTTCCACTAGGTTAATTTGGTGTAAAATAGTTATGAACTCCAAGAGTGTCACAGCGGGAGGAGTTCGGTGAGGCACATTTGAAATCATACGCCCAAAATCATACCTCCAAAATCATAGCCACAGAAAAATCATAATCTCAACAGTTTAAACATCAACAAGAATAATATGAATAAGATCACAGTTGCTTTATTCTCAAAATAATACCCTAGGCCACATCGGGTCAAACGGACAAGGAGGGGAGTTTGGCAAAAGTGCCTGGCAATGGCATACTATGAGGAAAGTGTTTTTCCTAAGATAGGGTAATAGAAGTAGAAAATAAAAGAAGTTAAGCAAGGGCTTTTTCTTTTTATTTCTCCTTGCTTGAGCGCGATGCTATCTCCTTGTGAGAAACCTCAGCTATCTCCTTTCCGTGAGCCCTCAGCCATCTCAATTGTCTGGATCGACTCTGCTCCAGTCAGCCAACAAACCTCCAAATATCAGGTACTCCAGAGAAGCTGTTGAACGTAGTTCTTTGCTTGGATGGTAACGTGTTGAGTCATAGCTCTTCCATCTCATCCTGCTTGATTGGAATTTTGAATGTTCAACACCACAATGGTGTTCAATTCCAGCAACGAGCTCGCACCTATGAGAACCAAAGGAGGAACCCTGGAATCATCACCCTAGCATCCTGAAGGAGAAATGCGCAAAGTTAAAGCTGCTGAGAATGCCCATATGATTCCTCTTGAATATGTTTCCTTCATCAGTCGTCAAGAAGAACAAGGATCCTCTGCCTCTTCTGATCAAATGCTGGAAAAACTCTTGGCCAATCAGCTAAAGCTCTCCAACAAAGTAATGGAGAAAGCTAAGGAAGCTCGAGAAAATTGTCAAGCTGTGTTCAAGCACACCTTCTGTAGTACAGAACCTTTTGCCAATAAAGTCTTTAAGCTTGAAATAAGGTTAACAAAGGCTATATTATTCAAAAAGGAACTGTAATGGAAGTCTTTCAAATAGTAGAATATAAGGAGCCTCGGCTCCTATGGTCCCTAAGGCAGGCAACTCTCGAGAGTACCCAGAAGATGGGTGAAGAGTTTGAGAAAATCGATATTAGAGAACATAGTTGTTATGTTGCATTGGTGGAGAACTTCGCAAAGATTTTCACCCTCGGTGGATCAGGGCTGAAACTGGTACAAGGTAATTAACTCGGTCGATATATTACGAATTTGCTATGCTGGAACATCCAAGACTAGGCCGAAATGCTTCCGCCTAGACTCCCAACGGCTGCCAGATATATGGAGTATCAGAAGTGGCTTCTTTTGAATACTCACTACTGGTGTCAACTGTGGGCTCAAGTAGGCGTATACCACTGGGGAATCTGAATGGAACAAGCACATTATAGCAAGGGAAGTGTGTTAAGTCGTGATATTTCTGGTATCGGTGCTCATCAGAAGCCAGTTCAAAGTCGCCGGTTTATATCTCTAGGTGTATTATCCCGAGCACAAGAAATACTACTTGGTGGAGTCATTTGAGAGTGTAGACAAAGTTATTAGAAACCTGTAGTCCAATATTGTCCGCATGATAAAGCCAAGTTCTTCAAAACCAAAACCCAGGGAATTTTGACTCTCTGAGCATGCTCAGTTAATATTTTTACTAAGCCACACTTTGACTCTGATGATGTTAAAGGCGGATGAGCTGGAATGGGGATTCTAGGTGACTTTCAAGAAGGAGACTTTTGCATTACTGAATTGAAGAGAAAGTATTCATATAAGCCAGGAAGTTTGAGTTACTTGCAAGCAGAGCACTTTATGCATTTTACTCTGCAGTGGTATGGCTATAGATACTATTTTGTTGGAACTTGTCATAAATCTGTCAAGTTAGAACTCTCATAGTAGTATATCCAGTATTCACATATTTGCTAACAAATTCTATCTGCAGAACAAATACCTTGTTGTTTGTGTATTTGGTGTGTTTGAGATATGAAATACCAAGAATTCGATACTCCGAGTCGATTCACAATGTAATATCACACAGATCTAGTGTTAGAATAGAACTATTCCACTGCATGGTATTCATAGCCCTACTGAATACACTGTTTCACTCTTTTGATGTATTCAGATGAGTTACCTCCTCTTTCTAATATATTTAGACCTAGTACTATTTAGTTATCGCATTTACAATAAGGGTTCCAGAATCAGGACAATATAAGCTCCTAATGAGGAGACCAGCTGTGCGAGGGCGATCGCACTTGTAAGTTCGCTAGCCTACCTAATTTAGCATTAAAATATGGCTACTATGTCATTTAATGCCCCCAGTTGCGCTCTTCAATCACAGGCAAAGAACTTATACTTTCCAATAATCAAATTGCTCAATCTACCCAATGGTCAGACTGGACATTTTTGCTTCAAATGATATCTTTCAAATGATATCCTTTAGGTCCCAAGCTCAAAGTGTTAATCCTAAACCGCACCCCTAAAACCATACGCCCAAAACCCTACACCAATATCATATGCCCAAAGCCATACCCCCAAAATAATACCAATAAAACAATACCCACAAAACCATACTCTCAGTATGATGCTCAGATTCAGGAACACAGAATGGTAAACTTAGGGCCATACGCTCAGAGCTATAAGTGCAGAATAATACGCTCAGAATGATACGCTCAGAATGATATCCTCTGAACCATAGCCTAAATTATGTTACTAGTCTCAGTACTCTAGGTAGAGTCCTAGATGCTGAATTAATTGCCCTATGATCATGTGCACTATTAGAATAGTTGAATCAGGATACCAAATATGCAATATAATTGGAGATTTCAAGCACATATTTTTGTCACAAATCATATCACTGATAGAGGAAAGTTGCGCCCCGCCCAGGGCAAAGGGCAGGGGGTTGTAGGACGGGGCCCGCCTGGGCAATCAACAGGGCAATAGAAATCTCCACCCCGCCCTATTGCCCGACTGGGGCCCGTATAAGACAGGGCGGGGAGAAGAGACGAGATTTTGCCCCCAGGTCAGAGTGAGCGCTTGGCGACTGAGAGAATACCCGCCCCGCCCCTCCCCGTAACAAACACTACTTCTACTGTGCTTTACACATAACCCCCTGACATCACTCCCTCCCATCCAGACAGGATCACCTCAGCCCTTACTGCCTCCAAATTCCTCCTCCCTAAATGCTTCCCATGTCAACCACCTGGGTGCCATCTCGCTAACGGTCGTTAACCCCCATACTCCTACCCCTTCCTATGCCTTATACTTTGAGGCCCTCGCCAGACGCCTCCTCTAGTCCTTCCCCCTACGTTACAATCACTGGCTTCCCTTCTGCCTTGCCCTCACTGCACACCTGGCCATTCATTTCCTACCAATATGACCCCTGCTTGAAACGGATAAAACCTGTTTCCCGAACTCAATACCACAATCCTTAACACGAAAGTGATCCTGATTCACTCTGTCAGGTTCCTTAACATGGACCGAGATTCGAGAGTATCCAAGCCAGAGACCTCGGTTATTGTCACCTTTGACCCCAATTAGACCAGAAAGATGCTCAAAGACATCATCTTCTTCTCTTGTCGATGCAAAGTCACAAAAGCCAACTTTGGAAACCACTTCACCCAGTGTGGGAACTGCTCGTACGTTGGCCATGTTACCTAGTGCTGTTACCAGGCTCATCCCACCTGCCCCCTCTGGGCACTCTACAATACCCGCTCTGCTCATTGGGGTCCAAACCCCACCTGTGCTAAGTGCGGCAACTACAAGTTCACCCTTACCTGCTGCCCCACCTTACCGCCTAACTGCATGAATTGTGACAATGATTACATTGCTTTCTCTGGCTAGTGCAGTATACACGCCGTCCCTCCCCCAAACTGAAACAGGCAAACCAGTCAAATTCTGACTCTGACTCTGTTTCCTCCTCCGACAGTTAGGAGGCTATGAATATGAAAAAGGATGGCAACTAGGGTTCATTACGAGGTGTCCTTGGACCCAAAACAAACAGGAACCTGGCTCAATTCCCTACTCCACATCATTTAGCAGCAATGTGTAGGGCCGCTTTTTTTTAAATCTTGGCCACTCGTCCTGTTCCGGCCTCCACCTTATTTATGGTACTGGATGGGTCTCTGTCTAGCAATTGTCCCCTCTGTGGCCCTGGGTAGGTCCCCATCAAAAGTTTATCCCAGTTCAGGGCCACCAGATTCCTTCTATTATTCGCCAACGTTCTTACCTTTCCCCTTTAGATTCCCATCAGGCATGAATTATTTATCGCTTTATTAGTACCTATGATCTGTCAGTGCACTTTTGAAAGTCATATGCAGTAATCTATTTGTATGGAGAAATATCCTTGAAGTATAAATATGTCATGTGGCGAGTGTAGCCATTGAACTTTGACACTGAATTCCCTTTCTGGCCTCCCAGGAGAAAACAACATCACTTCTGCCTTACTAGTCGTAAAAATAACTTCTTAGATAAATTGAAAATCTTCAGTCTACTGCAAAATTCAACCATCATGATGCTCATGATCTCTATTAAAATCCCAACCACATTAGCAAAAAATTACTCTGAGTCAGATGCGCCACTGTTGCATCAGGATGCAAGGTACTGAAATTGTTCACGTTTCACATTAGGTGCACCTGGAGATAAGATGCCATCCTCAGTTGCGCCACGTCCATCAGGAGACATAGTTGCCATTCTCATTCACCTCAGAATACGAGTAGCTACACAACATTTCCTCCTGTACTTCTTGATACTGCCCACAAGACCATCGCACCATCTGATTTACCACTGTTTTACCACTCATTCGCTCAATATCCAAAGTACCCTATCGCTTTGCTGCCATTTCTCATACTTGGAAAAAGGGAAGTCTGGGCAAATATCATTAGGTGAGTGCGAGCGTTAGATGAGAAAGCCAAAATACTCTTAATATTAATTTTGGCCTAACGACACTACAGAGTTCTATTTTCAGAACTTGATGTTTCAGAGAGCAAAAATGCCAGCTCACTCTGGTCTAAAATCCAGTAATATCTATGACAGTCTCTAAGTTTTGGTAGTTTCCCGGCACTTAGTCTGGGACCTAATGCGATAACACTTTGCACTTTGCCTCTCCGCACTTTGCTTTCCTCACAACTAGCCCAAGATCTCCTTGCCTACCTATACAGAAGACTACTCTTCAACATAGCACGAATCCTTAATCTAACACCTGCGTCATGCTGGGCTCAACGTCAGCTACACACTAATATAGGATTCCTCCTTGCCTGACTTTTATTGATAGAGTGATAGGACTGGTGATTTCAGATTTAGAAGGCTGATTACTTCACAACCTCTCGACAGATTTTGATTCAGATTTCCGGAGGTTGTTGGGCTTGATGCCAGCTACACGCTGGTATAAGGTACTTCCCTGTGGTATCAGAACTCTGGAAATCGTTTTCTTCTGTAGAGAGGATATTAGACACTCATGCTGGGGGGATTTTACTTGATGGCAGAATACTCCACAACAGGTGGACAGATTTCAATTCTTTTTCTGGAGATTGTTAGGCTCAAGGCCAGCTACACCCATGTATAATGCTTATCTCTACAAGGTGAATAGTCATGATGTCACTGAACCAACCAGGCATTCAGAAAAGCCTAATCCCAGAAGAACCTGAGTTATAGAACGGTGATGCCTGTATTTAGATCACTTTGCTAGACTAGTAGAATTAGTAATATAATAGAAGACTATCATGATTAAAAGAGACTATTTATAATATGCTAGTATTGTGACCTAGGGCAGAAGCGGGTAAAGGGAGTACCTTTGACTCAATCTCCTGAAGATGCAGTGCTACGCCAGGTGCATTCAGGAAGATTGAGTGCGACACCAGGTGCTTTCTGGATGATTTAGTGTTGTGCTAGGTATTTTCTGAATGATTAAGTGTTGTGTCAGGTGTGTCCTGATTGAACTAGGACTAGTAGTGGTATTCTGATTTGCAATTGAGGTTATGTGCGCTAGATACGGCGGATGGATAGGGCGCTTATGGTGCAGAGTATTATTTGTGCTAATGTAGTATATATCATGTCTGGTGGCTTTCTATGATCCATTTTTTCGTACTATAGCTTCGTCATGTATTTTCCTGACAACAATCTGCTGTAATTTTGTACTTCATTTGAAAATTATATTTTCGTGATTTCCTTGAATTTGTTGTTCCTAAGATGTCCCACAGACAGAAGAAGATTTGTTAAAACATATTTTTTGGCATATCTCATGGTCGAACATAATATCTTCTTGAGTCTAGTTGATTATTCGGTTATAGTCTCTTAATATTATCTTACCCAAGATCACATCCTGTCTCTGGAGGTTTACTGCCAGAAATATTTTATTTTCTTTGTGCTGTCCTATTTGCATAGAAACTTGAGTCATATGTATGATCAGTTCAGCCTCACTGACCATTCAATCTACTAGGTATATATCTTTTGAGGTTATGACATGTTTTAGGAGTATATGATAATATATTGTAAAATTGCAATCATAAAGTCTTCTGTAGCCCACACACTGACCCTGCCATTTATTGAAACTTCTTCTTCCCTGCTGTAAATGTTTATTTTGATAATAATATGATTTGTGAGGAATTTGAAAATTGCCTTATTGTTGATTGCTGTTCATATATTTGATATTCTGATAGTTTTTTGTAGTTTGTCCCTCAAACTAGCTTGTACTTGTGACTTTTTTCCTGGTTTAAGGTTACTGGTATGGTTTCCTTGGTCTCTTCTGTTTCCATGATTCTAATGGCACGATTTCTAGTCCATCCTTTTGCTTGACAATCTTTGATCATATGCCCTTTCTTTGGACATTTGAGGCATAATACTTCTCTAACCCTCTGTCTGAAATCTTCTTGGTGTAATTTTTGGTAATTTCTTCCATTTAATGCATCTAGGTACATCAGGTCTCATTTTTAAGTTGTTGACAGAACTGGTTGGAAGGTTTAGTTGGTGTTTCTTGACATAATGGTAAGTTCTGATGATTTTCCCTTGCTTATATATGATAGTAGGTTCATCTTGTTTTCGAGTTTCATAAGCTGGTAGGCTAATGTTTCAGCTGTCACAAACTTTCTTTATTTTTGTGTTCAAACTTCTTGTAATTCTGTTCTTATACTTATAAGAAGGCATCTTGGTAGTGTAAACTCAATATATTCAGCATTAGTGGCTTTGACTATCCTTTCCAGCCATAATTCCGTAATTCATTTAATACGTATTTTATCCCTTCAATCTCTTTTCTGGCCCTTTGCTTTTTGTTCTTATCTTCATATTGCGCTTTGAAGATTATTTCAAAGTCTTCCCTTTATTCCCTTGTTTCCTGTATCTATTCTTCAATATATAGAGTTATCCATGTTTCCGCTCTTTCTCAAAAAAGGGATTTGGCATATTGGATTTTTTGAAGATTTTGGTTTTCTCCCCATCTAACTGCTTCGCAGTATAATTTTAGTTTTACCCAGCAACCTCTTAGTCTTGTACATTCTCCTTTGAATACTTCCCGCACGGTAACTTTGGGCATTCTTGTCTCTTTACTATATCACTTTCCTTAAACCATATATTGTAGTTAATCTTCTATCATTATAACTCTCTAGCCCACTGGAGCTGGTGCTGCCCCTAGTGTATCTGCAGGTTGTACTACTCATATTCTGATATTCCCTGTATTGGTAGAGAACCGGAATCCTGGTGGGGAATATTGTTCTAGAGAGTCCTGACACACCAGTGTTATTAGCCTGCTCTTAAGAATTCAACACTAAGGGCTACTAGTCAGATAAGAGGTTGAGATATACACTCAGTATGTCAGGGTCCTCCTTTTTAAAGAGCATAAAACTATTTGATGATAAAGTAGGAGGACAAAACTTTTCGTCCGACTGGCAGCAACCGGACAACACCATTAAATCCTCCACCGCAAAGATCAACCTCCACTGAGGAACCATTCTTTCAGAAAAAAACACCCATCTCACAGAGTTTGAGAAAGCGCAAATTGTTGCTCTGAGAAAACAGAATATCTCTTTTTCTCAAATTGGAAACATCTTGAGTCATCCCAAGATTACCGTTCTAAGTTTCTAGCACTGGGACCAAAAGAGTGCGGAGGAGAAAAACCTCTGTATGCCTGGAAGACTCAAAATTATTGATATCAGATCCCATCGCCACCTTGTCAGGGAGTTCAAGAGGGCATGCTGCCTGTCCTTATCTCAGTTGCGTAATGAGGTTGCTCTACATATCTCTGTAAAGACCATCAAGCGAGCTTTGGCCTTAGCCAATATCAAGCAATAGACGGCTAGGAAAACAGAATTTCTGAACAATTAACATACTATCAAGAGTCTGGCTTGGGCAAAGGAGGATACGAATTGGGTAAAGGAGGACTTTGAGGCTGTCATTTTTAGTGTTGAATGCTTAATTGAAAAGTCTGAAGATTCTAAAAGTATATGGGTGTTCAGAATCCCTGAGGAAAAGTGGTATAAGGACTGCATTCAAGGGATTACAAAGGGAGCTGGGATAAAGTTGATCATGTGGACTTGAACTTGGGGTAAAAATAAGGGTCTTCTGATTTCTATTTTGGACAATAGAGTGGATAGATTTGTATACATTGGAGTTCTGAAAGTTGGTTTAGCTGATACCTGGCAGGAGATCGAGGACAGAGTTGGAAACTGTACCTTTCAGCAGGATAGTGCAAAGATACATACTGCAAGAGATACTATGGCTTGGTTTGCAGAAAAGAACATACAGGTTATGGAATGGCCTCACAATTTGCCAGATCTCAATCCAATTGAGGACTATTGGAAGAGGTTAAAAGAAAAGGTACACAACCATTTTCCTGGTATTCATAAGACCAAGGAGGGGCCAGATACTAGTAAAAGATATCGAGCAGAAGCTCTAAATGTGGTGTGGACACAGGATATTGAAGGGTAATTTTTGGAAGGTCTTTGGAAGTCTATGCATAGGAGAGTGGCTCCTGTTTTAGATGCAAAGGGATGGTATACTAAGTATTGATTTTTTTTCTCTACAAGTTCACATCAAGATATTCTTATATTTAATGGAAATGTACATAGATTTTCAGTTCTTTCTAAAAAGTTGTTGTTGTATTGGTAGTAGATGAATGAAGGCAGTGGGGTTGCTATTGCCACACCGGACGAAAAGTTTTGTCCCCGTACTTTATAAAGTATAAGTTTAAAATAACAGTAAATAGTTGTATAAAGAACTAAATATCCTCCTACCCTGCACTTCCTATATAGTTCTTTCAACAACTTCCTAGTCATTAAAATAATACTTATGAGTCTCTATTGTGACTCATGTGAAATCTTAATATCATATAACTCAATTGAGTTATTGTCAAATAATTGACTTCAACAACATATTAGTTATACTAGATTCATATGTGAAATCCCCGGACTGAAATATAGTCAGAGTATGAAACACTCAAATTCTAAAATTCTAAAACAAGGATCTTGTGAAAAGCTACAAACCTTACCGGGTTTGTAACATTGAGTGTGATTTTTTTTTTTTGATTTTTTTTTTTTTTATATCATATATTCGTTGTTTTAAGGTACAAGAAATAGCCTGCATCTTCAGATATGACCAAAACAAAACCCACAAACACTAAACAAAACCACAATCAAACAAAACCCAAAACAAAACAAGTCCTCCAGTAGCGACGAACCCAGCTGCATTTGATAAAGTTAACAAAACCAACGTACAACTGCTAAAATCCAATTTTAACAAACAAGGAAGCATGAATTCAAAAATAATAATAAAAATATCAAATTCACGAAACTAAGGGGCAATCAGGGCGTTGCAAAGCATTAAAGCCCTGGCATGTGTGTCTGCGATGCCTTCCAGGAGGTTGCTGGACGGGAAGAGTTTTGGCCTCGTGCCCCTGCCGGGGGACGCTGGCGGGGTGACGGAGGGGACTACCGGTGGGGGTGGTACAGTGTAGGGGGGCATCTCTGGGGGGAAACCCGTGGCGGTGGAGAGAATATAGCCGGCAAGGCCCTTTAGTAGAGAAGCGGAGTCCCAGAGAGGGGACGGAGAGTCCAGCGACAGATCCGCAAGGAGGAAAAGGGAGCGCGCTTCCGATCTCGAGGGGCAGGTCAGGATGGCGTGATGAAAGTCTTCCACTCCACTTTCGCAGTGTGGGCAGAGAGTAGGGTCGTCTTTATTGTACCAGGAAGGGTGACCAGCGAGGTAGCTCTTTCCGGCCCTCATTTAGTGGATCCTCCCAGCAACGAAGCGGGGGAGGCCCTGGAACAGGCCAGCTGACAGAGAGGGGGGGAACCTATACTAGAGGGGAGGGGAGTAATCCACCTTCCAGCAGGTGAGGAGGGACTGTCTGAGAAGGAGCTTGAGGCGCCTGTTGGCCTTGGCCATGAGAAGAGGGTCTGGGAGAAGGGCAGGCAGGTCCATGAGATCAGTCCTGACTAGCGGAAAACATGCAGGGCGGTCGAGAGCCATGTACACGTTGTGTATGATTGAGTCGAGGGGTAGATGTCTCCTACAGCGTGACGGGGGGGTAGCCCGGTTCAGGGGGAGGTAGTTCAGTTGTAGTTTGGTGGCATATTGCCTCGCAGAGATGGGCGACCTCCAATCATCCAAACCTGGGAAGGAGGGGTGCAGTCTGGCGGCTGCCGGATTTGCAGAAGGGGGAAGACAGGAGATACGGAGGCCAGCAAGGCGGCGTTGGTGAGACACTAGTAGGGAAACTGGGGGAAGGCAAGACTCGAAAGACAGGATGCCCGTAGGGGTGGAGGAGAAACAATAGGCGGACCACCTCGGGACCTTTCTCCAAAACACCTACATCTTGTCTGTGATCTTCGCATTTGGCACAAAGAGATCGGCCCCATAAAGGAGAACCGTGGGGACTACCGCCATAGCCAGGCGGTGGATAGGAAAGGGTGAATACCTTTTGCCGGTGAATCTAGGGAGCGAATTACGGCGAAGGCACCCTAGGCCAGGGCAAGTCTTTTGTTGAAGTGAGGCGAGGTGGAGAGGGAGGGTGTGAACCAGTACCCGAGCCATCTGAGGGAAGCGGCGGGGCAGAAGGTACTTCCATCCAGAATGATCTGGGCGGAAGAATGGGGGCCCCTCTGTAAGGGGGTACGCCAATGGATAAGCTCCGTTTTTGGAACCGAGAAAGGGACGCCTAGCTGCGAGCAAATGGCGGAGAGTGTCCGGTAGCGGCCAGCCAGGAGCGAGACGTTTTTCCCATAAGAGGGGTAGGAAACTGTGATGGCAAAGTCGTCCACGTAGGAGAGGACAAGCCAACGGGGGATGGTGAGATGTATGGAGGAAACATAGATCACAAACAGCAGGGGCGAGAGGGGGGAGCCCTGGGGGGTTCCCACCGACACTGGGAGGGAGGTACTTGGTGAACATTGGAAAAGGAGGCGACAACGGCGACCGTCTAGAAAGGAGGAGACCCACTTCACTAGGTAAATAGGAGTGCCGAGGGACTGTAGCTTGGAGGAGAGGACCGCGGAATCAACATTGTCGAAACCTCCTTTGATGTCCAGAAAGAGGGTAGAGACCTTGAAACCTCGGTGTAACATTGCGTGTGAACTATTCTGCCTTTTATAATTGGTCTCAATTGTTGAGAATGCTTAGTAGTCTTACCTGGTAGCTCTGCACTTATTATTTGATTAATATTATCTGCTGTCAGAAAGGTTCGCCCACTGTCCAAAAACACGAGAAGTGACATATTTGGCCAGTGACATTTTTGATATTCAATAGTCCAGAAAACACCTTTGAATTTGCCAAAAATATACTTCCTTTTAGTTTCATATAATATCGCCTGCTGCTTCATATGAAATACCTGTACCACAAGCTTAGGGCAATCCTAAGTATCTTGTCCTGAAAGAAGTTGATCCACAATTTCCCTCCACTTCAGATATGCTGTAATGGTAATAATTAATAATAGGCATCGCATCTGTCAAACGAATGTCATGCTATCCTGAAATATCTGCTACATATAGCCATCCCCCCCAAGATAGTTACAAGGCAAAATAGCTTTTTTCCGAATTGCAGCTAGATCAACATATATGTCATCTCACTATCATGATAGTATATCCTTAAGACCATTATAATGGTTTGCTCTCAAATTGGCCTGATATGTTCTTATTTATATTAGTTTATTCCCATCTGATACTATTCAAAAATCAAGCACCAGTTGTTGAGATAGTCTTTACTGTTGGAATATTTTCTCAGTCTCATTCTGATGTGGATGTAGTCAGAATCGATAAAAGCTTCTCTGGCCAACTCTCACTCTTTGATGCTGCCCTTTTTTATAACTCAATTCCAATGCCGAATGCCAGTCTGTTTCCTCATGAGGGACAATAATAACATAATGCAAAAGCAGATAGGTAGCATGATTTTTATTTATTCAACAAACTCCTTTCTTAGTAATTGCTTCATCCTCATGCAGTTATCATTTTGCAAGAACGATATTGCAAAATCCTTTTTCCCCATATTTCTCAGGCACAATTATTTCTACTTTATTATTTGTTGGTAGATTTGCTCCTCTTCATCAGCAAAAAAACCAGTTTACATTTTGGTCTTCCTGTGCATCCTGGCTCTTCCTGAAAGCCAGTTTACATCCTGAACATCAGTTTGCATCCTGAAGATGAGTTTTCTTCCTGAGAAACTTTAAATTGTTCAGAGAGAAAAACACGTTAGTTTATCTTATAAATAGTAGTTTGTTCTAGCTACATGCAAAATTTCAAACCTTCACTATATTAGATGACTGAGAAATCGATAATTGAAGTTTTTGACAGAATCATTTGACTCCTCCACTTTGAACCCCAGCATGTACCCAAAATAGTAGACTCTGGGAAGTGCCACTAAGTGCAATTAAGTTGAAATCAGCCACTAGCGAACTGGCCAAAAGTTAGTGTTCAGATAGTGTCCATATATTCAGGATGCAAACAGGGGCCTCAGGATGCACAGGATGCCACAAAAAGTACACTTTTTGTTTTTGCTGATGTTGGACCAGCCTCTTTATTGACCACAAATTCCAGTCCAGGATTAAGAATGATTAAATAGGCCTGCTGCACCTCCACTGGAATTTGTTCTTTTAGTCGCTCAGTTGTCATTTTATAAATTGGAATCAATGGTAAACACATATAAAGTGTAGCGGTAATCTCTCAAATAAACTAATAAGAGAGAGAGGGAAAGCTTACTGTTCTAAGTGCTCATGCTTATTCCGGATTATATATCTATATTTGCAAATATGATGTGTCTTGATATCTCAGCCACTGAACTGGTCTTTCAAGAGAGTACAGTTTGCCCTGTATCTGAAATGTTTGTACTCAACTGCCAGATATCTCATAGTGGTCATCCATATTATACAATCAAGATGTTAAGGCAAGAGATGAATTCCATCCTTGTATGTTCTATTGGAAGTCCTTGGTATCTAGTTCCTGACTATTAAGCAATCTGTGAAGAGGCTATGGCAGCTACTGTAATAGTGAAATTTGAGATCTCCATGCTTGCAGAATTGTTCAAACTTTGGATGGCACTTGAACTGTTGTATAATTCTTTCAGATAGCAAATGAAAAGCACTACAATTGCCACAGATAATATTCATTGGACCAAAAGTAAGAGGCTTCCCACATGCCATATTATTGATATATGGTAAAGGATATTGAATTGGGTTTTGCTCAACCTCAAGTGCACCAGCATCAGATATAAGAGTGACATGAGATATTGATCCTAACAGGCGATTGCAAGCTCTACAACGCAGTGCACCATGTTGTCATTCCTGTTTCACTTTGATTTAACTCATTCGCCTCCAACTCTATACTATTTCCAAGTAGCTTCTTTTTTTATAGAAGATATTTTTTAGTAGTAATATTGACTTTGCACTTAGAATAACCTACCAGATAATATCTGCAACCTTTTCTGAATACTCCACGACGATCTCTCTGTCAATTGCTTTCATATACTTCTTCCTTCTATACTTATAACAAACTTGCCAAGGTATTTTCACTTCTCTTTCTTCTAAAATTTTGATTATTAGCATAACCTTGTAATTGGCTGAAATAGAAGTGAGGTGTAAATGCGAAAAAAACCAGTGGAATTTGTTAAAGTCAGACTTGTTAAATAGGTTGATAATGAGAATATTACAGTAGTAACAGTTGTATGATAGAAGAAAGAAGAGAGATTGCAGAATCATATTTTTAGTGTTGGTTACGGGGCGGGGCGGAGCGGGTTTGCTCTCAGTCGCCACGCCCTCAATCTGGCCCAGGGGCAAAATCTCGTCTCTTCTCCCCGTCCCGTCTTATATGGGGCCCCGGACGGGGAATAGGGTGAGGCTGGGATTGCTTTTTCCCCTTTGATTGCGATGGCGGGCCCGCGTCCTACAACCCCTTGCCCTTGGCCCTGGGCGGGGCCCCACTTTCCTCCATTAGTGATGTTTTTGGTCACAACAATATTTGCTTGAAATCTCCAATTATATTGCATATTTAGTATCATGATTCCACTATTCTAATAGTACACATGATCATAGGACAATTAATTCACCATCTAGGACTCTACATAAAGTACTAATACTAGTAATATAATATATGCTATGGTTCTGAGCTTATCATTCTGAGCTTATCATTCTGAGCGTATGATTCTGAGCGTATGATTCTGAGCGTATGATTCTGAGCGTATGATTCTGAGCGTATGATTCTGAGGGTATCATTCCGGACTTATGCCTCTGAGCGTATCGCCCAAAGTTCACCATTCTGTGTTCATGATTCTGAGCATCATACTGAGAATATGGTTTTGTGCGTATTGTTTTATGTGTATGATTTTGGGCGTATGGTTTTGGGTGTATGGTTTTAGGCATATAGTTTTGGGTTTTTGGTTTTGGGTGTGTGGTTTTCGGCGTATGGTTTGGGGCTTATGGTTTTCGACGTATGGTTTTGGGCGTATGGTTTTAAGGGTGGGGTTTAGGATTATCGCTTTGAGCGTGGGACTCAAAAGATATCATTTGAAGTATATCATTTGAAGCATAAATGTCAAGTCCGACCATTGGGTTGATTGAGCAATTTGATTATTGGCTAGTATAAGTTCTTTGCCGGTGATTGAAGTGTGCAACTGGGTGCTGTAAATGACATAGTAGCCTTGTTTTGAATATTAAATTAGGTAGGCTAGCGACATGCCAGTGAGATCGCCCTCACAGAGCCGGTCTTCTCATTTCGAGCTTAAATTGTCCTGATTCTGGACACCCCGTTTAAAATGCTATGACTAAATAGTAGTAAGTCTAAATCTATTTGCAAGAGGAGGCAACTCATCTGAATATATCAAAAGAGTAAAACAGTAAATTGAGTTGGACTATGAATACCATGCAGGGCAATATATATATCCTAACACTAGATCTGTCGGACATTATATTCTGAATAGAGTCGGAGTATCAATTTCTCGATATGTCATATCTCAGACCCAACAAATACTCAAAATACCAAGGTACTCGTTCTGCAGATATAATTTGTTAACAAATATGTGAATACAGGATATACTACTATGAGAGTTCTAACTTGACAGATTCATGACAAGTTCCAACAAAACAGTATCGATAGCCATATCACTGCTGAGTAAAATGCTCAAAGCGCTCTGCTTGCAAGCAACTCAAAGTTCCTGGCTTGTATGAAAACCTTCTCTTCAATTTAGTAATGCAACAGTCACCTTCTCAAAAGTCCCAGAGAATCCAAATTGCAGTCCATCCACCTTTAACATCATGAGAGTCAAAGTGTGGCTCGGTAAAAACATTAATCAAGGAGGCTCTGAGAGTGACAATTTCCTGGGTATCGGTTTGAAGAACCCGGCTTTAACATCTGGACAATGTTCAACTAGTACCTTATAAATCTATTGACACTCGCGATCGACTGCACCACGTAGTATTCCATGTGCTTGGGTAAATGTGACTGGCGATTTAAATAGGGAACTTTGCACTGGCTTCTGATGAACACCAATACCAGAAATATCACGACTTAACACACTTCTCTTGCTATAATATGCTTGTTCCATCCAGATGCCCCAGTGGTAAACACCTGCTCGACCCTACTGTGGCCAGCAGTAGTCAGGGTTCACAAGTAGCAAGTTGTCATACTCCTTATGTCTGACATCCTGGGGGAGGGCAGGCGGACCGATTTCGGCTACTCTTCGATGTTCCAGTAAATTGCATCGGTAATGTATTTACCAATTTTGTTGCTGTATACAAGTTGCAACCCAGCTTAAACGAGAACGAAAATCTTTGCGAAATTCTTGTCCCACCCAACATAGAAACTATCTTCTCTGACCTCGATTTTCTCAAACTTTTCACCCATCTTCTGGGTACTCTCGAGAGTTGCCTGCCATTCAGACAATGGGGGCGCAGGCTCCTTAATATCTACTCTGAGGAAGACTTCGATTACATATCCTTTTTGAATAATTCACCATTTGTTGACATTATTTGAGGCTTTAAGACTTGATTGGTAAACATAACTGGACCGCCGAAGCTGTGCTTGAACACAGCTTGACCATTTTCTCGAGCTTCCTTAGCTTACTCCATTAATTTGCTGGAGAGCATTAGATGATTGGCGAAGAGTTTTTTCAGCTTTCGATAAGAGGAGACCGAGGATCCTTGTTCTTCTTGGCGACAGTTGAAAGGAACGTATTCAAGAGGGATAATATCGGCATCCTCAAGAGCTTTAACTTTGCGCTTTTCTCCGTTTGGATGGTATAGTGGTGACTTCAGTGTTCCTCCTATGGTTCTCATGGGTGCAAGCTCCTTGCTGGAATAGAAGGCCATTTAGGTGTAAAAAATTCGAAATTCCAATCAGGCAGTATAATAAGGAAGAGCTACTGCGCCACACGTTACCATTCAAGCGAAGAACTACGTTCAACAGCTGCTCTTGAGTACCTGATATTTGCAGGTTTGTTGGCTGACTGGAGCAGAGTCGTTCCGGACAGTTGAGATGGCTCAGAGCTCACGCAAAGGAGATGGCTGAGTGTTCATGCAAGGAGATGGCAGAGCGCTCAAGCAAGGAGAAATAAAATCAAAAGGCCTCACTTAACTTCTTTCATTTTCTACTTCAATTACCCTACCTTTGGAAAAACATTTTCCTATTAGTCTGCCATTGCCAGGCACTTTTGCCAAACTGCCCTCGGGTCCATTTGACCCGCCCAAGCCTAGTGTATTATTTTCAAAATAAAGCAAATGTGTTCTTATTCATATTGTACTTGTTGACGTTTTTATTTTTCAGGGTATGATTTTTCTTTGCGCAAGATTGTGGGTGTATGATTTTGGGCGTATGATTTCAAATGAGCCTCACCCAACTCCTCCCGCTGTGACACTCTTTGAATTTATAACTATTTTACACCAAATTAAGGTAGTTGAAAGGGGACTTTTGCTTTTCTTTCCCACCAGTTCTATTACGCTTTCTGGTTGGAGCCCTAATGGAGGCATTAGCATCCGCATGGTACCTTCCCTGGAGTACTCGTTGTACTGGAAGTGAATCTGCATTTCTTGGTTGGGCCTCCCCCTTGGAATAAACTTCTTCCTGCTGGCCAGCTCAAGATTCAATATTTCCAACATTTGGGTTATCTGGTTCATCGTTACTTACAAGTTTGCACATTGCTTCTGCATAAATCTGCAGCTCCTCGTATCCAGATCCTTACTCTTCGTCGGTCTCTGCTGCAACATACATGTTAGAGGCACTATCCCAAAGTCCTTCGTCATATCTTGATTCTTCAGTGCCTGCCAATTGATCAACATCTTGGCTGTGAGACTCTGAAGGGGGTGCATATCGAGATTCAACCAAGCCACGATCTGGGAGTATAGGCCACGGGTCTCTTCCAAATGCTCGTCTGTCATACTCATCAACGAAAGACCATGCTGTGTCCTTCTTGTGTGACTCATCATCATTGGAGATACAACCATTATCAGTCTCGGTACCTTCCTCCTTCCTATGTTCCCAACAACGGTAATCATCCAGTAAAGCTATTTCTTCCAGTTTTTCTGCTTCCCGTTCTCTATCATGACCAGCCAGCTTCCTTCGTAATTCTTGATGCTCTTAGCATTTCACCAGCATTGATGCTTGAATCTTCTTGCTTTTCAGTCTCAAGCAACGATAAAGAATCACATCTCGAGCCATGCTAAACACCCGCTCTACTCCAACACTACCTTCTTGGACTGCGAGAATATCCCTACCCACTCATGCTAAATTGGGGAATCTCCCTGCATTAACCTTCCACCACTACAGTATATTTGCCTGATAAAAATTCCCAGCCGGGCTATACTCATGCATGGAATCTATGTTTTCGGTCGCCGGTTAGGGCGGTTCAATCTCAGAATCGCTTTCTATATAAGCAAGTGCCTAACTAACTACAATTGCTCTCTCTCTTGATCCGTGAAGCTGTTTAGATCGTCAGTGCACACTGTTCTGTGCAATTGACGCATCAGGGCCCTGAGCATTCATTGGTGCATAGTAAAGATCATGATACTCTATTAACTCTATTTTATATGACTTCTGATACACACCCTCGCAACTGGTATCATCGAAATCCCATTCACTAAATAGATTAAGTTTGCAATATGGATTAAGGCAAGTGCCAATGCTGAACAAAAGACCTCTAGGGCTATCTGTTTTACCATAGTAACTCGTCGCCTTTAATTTATTCTTCAGTAAACCTTCATGAATATCAAACTTCCATTGCATTCGCTTCCATTCAAACTTTGCAATTTGCATTTCCAAATGATCAAAGATATCTTGCTATACCTGAATATCACGATGAAATGTAACCCCACGTGTTTTTGACATCCACAATGTCCAAAACCGTATGGGCTGAAGTACTTCCAAGATATATTCAACCTGCTTCAACTCTTCTGGAGTTCACCGAAGAGGCGAAAACGCTGGATAGGTTTGTAACCAGTCCTTTGTGATTTCCCGTAGCCATACAGATCTCTCCAACATATTTAGACTTGAGTTCCATCCTGTTTTGACATCATAGAAGAGTGTGGTTGCGATCTTGACCCTATAATTCTGTATATCAATGAAATCTTGCCGTCGCTAAGGTGAAGCTCCAATTGCAATACTCATTTTCTGATGCTAGTGCACATACAACTTAATTAGCATTATCTCTGACTAACGATATCTCGTATAGGAATGATGAGAGTATGAATCTGTGCGTATGCATTTGTGCGTATGAATTGGCATGTATTTCTTAGGTATCAACGTCAGGATCGGGCAGCAAGGAAATTCCCTTTTCTATCGTCTTGTGAAAGCGATTATCTGATCTTGTAACCTTCTCGATATAATCCGCCATAATGCCAGACGGCATAAGACCATGCCTTGATTTGACCTTGATCGAACTAATAAATGCACCAAGAATAGGCTGAATAACATAAGCCATACAAGGAATATGATTTTCAAATTGAGACCATTCAACTGATGATAAACTCCAGGCTTCGTTCAAGGCTTCCGGGAGCTTGCGGTTATTACTTGGACTATAGGTGGTGAAACCAAGGATTCTATCCTGAATGCCTTATATGACTAGGACCTTATCAAATATACCTGCCATATTAGCCCATGTATGAGACCCCTTTATATCGTCAAAGCCGATTAGCAATTCTTCTCTCTGCCAGTTATCGGAGATCCAATAAGCCACAATTGCCAGAAACGGAACCTTGTTTGGCGTAGTCCAGGTAGCGGCAGAAACAGAAATCTTCCCCTCTATTGGTAGACCTATTCGAATATTGTCAACTGTAGAGTTGCCAAGTCCCTTCAAATATCTTGTAATGGTTTTTGCGTGTTGGATTTCAACGCCTGGACGAGGGTACTTGCAGGGGCCACAAAAGGCAAGCTTGTTTGTACAATTAAATGCGAGATTCGTTGCAAGGAAAGCCTTGACAATTTATTCTTCCAAATCGTGTTGATTGAATTGTGCAGGTGTGGGAAGATCGATAATTCTACCTCTTTTCCCCGTTTTAGTGGCTCCTTGCAAGATCATAAAAATATCTGTACCGCCTGAACTTCCAGCCCGAGTATCAAATCTATTAAAATTCCAGGATTTTTGATAAGCTGAGGATCTGTTGTGGTCATGCATCCAGCTAGTACCTGTGCCACTCAGATGAGCTAGAACCTTTCTGCACATAATACACATTACTCAGGGTGTGCCGATAACTTGAGGTAAATGGTCTGCACATTGTTCAAAGTATTTCCACATCTCTGCTTCGCGAAGATCAGAGTTCCATATTATCTTCTTCTTTCCATCTTATTTTGCAGTATATGCTATATATCGTGGTGTGTCTTGCCACCACTCCATTAAGGCAACCCACCCCACCTGTCCCCTCTGCTCCCTTCACCATACAAGGAAGGAGCACCGATGTCAGAACCCGTCTTGCCCAAAGGAGGGCAATTACAAAGTGGTTCCCGGCTGCTGCCCCTCCTCCCCACTCAGATGCCCCAATTGCGAGTGCCCTCACCAAGCTTCCGACTTTGACTGCCCTAGTCGCCCAGCGGAT